>CAJFCP010000089.1:336308-354820 GCA_904066005.1 Synergus itoensis
CAACCATTATCTCCTGTTGCTGCAACTATTCTATGGTTGCTGCAACCATATAATATGGATGTGCCATATTTATCAATATATATGCTTGGCCCAACCATACCTTTTTTTCCGTGTGGCATTTGTAAAGTCATTATAAAAAGTAAAATTTAAAATTAAAATCGACTCAGTTGGTTTGAAATGTTTCAAAAGATATTCTAGAGATGGCAGTATAACGCAGGATTTCAACTTTGCCGATGCCATGTGGCGGCAACATTCTGTTCTTTGAATAGTTTCAGTAATTATCTTCGAGACGCGGAAAATGCTGCTTGACTTTTTATGTAATTGCAAGTGCGTACATGATAGTTATGTGATCAACGACCAATCTTAATGACATATTATTAGGAAATTTTCACTCACTTGCTAATGCAATGAGACAATTAGTGTCTCATAAACTGTGATATTGTGAAAATTGGCCACAGGACATTTACGGATATGTAATTATTGTTTATAACAGTTTAAAGCGTAGCACTGGCACCAAAGAAATTATCACAAATCCCAGAACTACTTTAGAATCGGAATTCTTCGAAGCAATTGAATTTTAGTGGAAAATTTTTTATTTTCTAACATTACATCAGTTTTAAGAAAAGATCTTGAATAATCATTTCAGAAATTTGATGGATATCTTTTTCTCATCTTATATATTCAGAAATATTTTAAACATAATTTCAAATTCGTGAAAAAAGTAATATGAAACATTCGAGATTTTTCGGGGTCACTTGAAGTGCAGAGACCAACAAAGTGATATTGTCGCTGATAAATAATCGATCAAGCACACGGCTCATGGACATTTAATTTTCTTTGGAATTCAGAACGCGCGCCAATATCGATCATCGAACGCCTAGTTTCGCCGTGCCGGCCGGCAAGCCTTAAAAATACATCTAATACGTACTTTTATAACTTAGAGACACGCGATGGAAAAACTTTAATCGCTTTTCGTGGCGGATTAATCGCGAGAGTTAATGAACTTATCGATGAACTCGTCATGGCTGGTCATGGCCAGTTGCCTACACGGAAAGAATAAAAGCCAGTCATCAGTCGGCAATAATTTTGCTTCCGGAATGTCGGTCACATTTAAAAATTAATCATTATACCAATGCTTATAATGAATATACCATACAAAATCTTTTCTGGATTACTCGCAGTTTTTCAAATTCTCTATCTTTGATTTTATTCAACTTTTTAAAGAGAAATGTAAAAATTCGCTCCTCTTTGATGACTTTTAATTTTTGGTCAGCAAAAAGGGTATAAATGTGCTTTATATGTTCCGTGGAATGAAGCCTCGCATAAGGCAGTCAGCGTTCGGATGAAAATGGGAAAGGATTGTATGCAGAAAGATAGGGAACCGCGAGTCTCGTAATGCCTAATTGGAGAATTGAGTTTTGGTTAAAAAAATGTGGTTATGTGATCCACTGACCTACATTTCATAACACGTATGTACACATATCCAGATGAATACACGAGCGCATACAGATTTAGAGCAGGCATCCATCCAATCGATAACATACTACATTTTATAGGCATACATATAACTGCGAGCAGATGCACTTGACTTATTTTACCTTTTCACACCGACCTTTAACATCCGATTTTTCTATTCTCGTTATTCCTCTCCTGCTTCGACAACGACAATTCGAAATTCGAATTCATTCACTTTCGATTGGAGCTCAATGCACCTATTCTATGGAAAATTCTTCGAACTACCTGAATTAATGAATCTCTCCCCAGTTAATAAAAATAATCCCTAAAACATAATGATAATAATAATTCAGCTGCCTGAGACCACTTGGAATGTTTCTTTTATAAAATAATCATATTTTCAGCTGCAGACGACTAATAGAGCCCTCTTAAATATAAATTGCCGTGAATTACCAACACTTACTTCTCAAGAATGCAAAAATTTCGTTTTACTTTCTGGAGAAAAGTAGCAATTATTTTAAATGCTGGCAGGTTGGAAGCACTTACGTGTGACCTACGTCATTAACATGTTTCGTTCAAGGGTGAGGTTGAATACTACAGGTGTATTATTAATGAGTGTATATTTGTTCATTATGTATATGTGTTTATTGTATATATGTGTATTGTATATTTGCATATATACACACATATATACATACATATGTATGTATATAGCATATCATGTATGCACAATAAAGACACAGAGAGGTGTTAAGAGTTGAAGCATGTTTTTGCGTGCAAATCAGCTTCATCGTGCAAATGTAATGCTGACACGGTAGGCACCTAACTAGGGGTGTGTAAATATCTGCGTGACCGTGACAGTTGACGCACGCCAACCCTAAACTACAGGGTTGAAACCACGAACTCGCCAGCTAATAATCATAACGATATCCATATTACGTGCAATATATGGGTATTTCCACATAAAGTGGTTTTTTCGGTACAAGAATCTATACCACATCTATGTACACACTTTTGTTCATGTATAAACCCAAGATTAAAACTCTTTATGCGTTACTCCTTTCTGAATAATTATAAAGTATTAATTAATTAGTCAATGATCTTGAGAAGCTTGGTGAGCAAATTATGTCAAGAGTACATAAAGCTACTTCTATTCATAAATAAACAGCGAATTTATAATGAGTATCCACATAAGATGAGTTTTAACAACTACTCATTCAACTTGACATTTGAATTTAATTGAACGGGAGAAAAAAGCTGAATTTAAAGTCGCAACGTTTAATCACGTAAAACTGAACTTTTAAAGAATCATAATCTGTATACATACTAAACAGGGACTTTTTTACTTTGATACTTTTTTTGTATTTTGATATTTAGGCAATTTTTATCGCAAAGAATATTCTTTTAATTATTCCTTCGGCTGAAAAGAGATGGATGATTTAATTTCTAGGGAAAATTCAAAATACGAACTGTTTTTTTTTTGGGTTTTCAGTGATATAGTGGATAGGTTGCAATGAGGTACACAATATTTCATTCAAAGGGGTGAGTGGGAGTCTGGCAAACCGAGATCAATAAGCTTTCCACAGTCGCGAACTCATGACAGATGTATCGAGACAGAGAGACAGTCAAACCGACAAATCGATGGGTTCTATGCCATTTAAATATTATTGCTTGACTACCATTATCGATAAATGTAATCTATATGCCTTCAGCGACTCCTTAAAACTACCTGCCTGAAGAATTTCTAAACTTCTTCAAATGAAAATGCACAGAAGATAAAAAATATGAAGTATATATCTATATATATATATGTATATATGAAATACTTCCTCAGGCTTTTATATAAAATAAATAACTGGATCTTTTGCAATAGCTTCAGGTATGCACAAAGTAATCAAAGAAATATCCACAAACTGTAAAGAAAACTTTATAAAGCGAACATAAAGTTTCGAGTTAACTTTAGACCTAATAAAAAGTTCATAAAAGTAAACACATCATCAAAGGCTGACTGAAAACAGGTATCTATTTCAGAAAGACTAATTAGGCTGAATTTCCAACTTAAGAAATTGAACAAGAAGAAAGCAATCATTTCCTTATGATATTGTAAATTTTAGTAAAGGGCAAGTTTTTTACTCCATTGATATTTCTGAGAATCAAAAATACATTCGTTACTTGTTTGGCAAGCTTTTGTGAGTTTCTCTACTGGGAAAAATTGCCAAAAGAGAGGAAATGAAAGAAAGCTACAAAGTCTCGATTTCGTATTGATATAGTCAACTTTGAATTTGTTTCGGACAACCTGTGACCGAATTTTCTTTGCTGATTTCTCTGTTTTTCCATAGAATCTGATACAGCCTTGGCTGCACTGAAATACGTTAGACTTGATGCAGTTGCGCGTCGGTAACATCGCAAAGGTTGCCTACTCGATTAATCATGCACCTTACTCGCAAGTTTTCGAACAGTCTAGCTATACTTATACCCGAGGGATATATAAATATTTATTGATTCACATCAGCTGGTAGGCTCTACGTACATGAAATCGTAAAATCAAATCCCACCATTTTTAAAAACCCAGGTAAATATCAAATGAAAAGAAAAATTTAGAAAATTATAATTTGAGGAAGTGTTCAAAGTAGAAGTATTTCAATCATTCATTTGATTCAGAATCAAACGATTCATCTAAAATAATTTCTTACTTTTCTGATTTTCGAAATAATATTTCATTTAGAAATTTTTTTCATCTAAAATATACTTTTTACCAATATCTATGGCAACCATACTTTGCATAAAAGATTTGGAATATTCCAGATATAACCTTGGAGTACTCTATTCTTCGACTACAAAATCTACTTCTTTTAAACTGCGATCAATTCAAGTAGAATGTCAATAACTGTTTGCTCCCTTTTCCTTTGAATTTTCATCTACCTAAGCAAATATTTTGCAATTGTATAGCTATACTCTGAAGCTAAATTGAGATACGAGAAAATTTACTTTAGCCCTATAGTATTTTCTTACCAATACGATAATCTGCAATATATATGCCAACCCAGAAATGACTTCTTGTTTTGCGTCACATGCGTTAAAATTTCTTTTATTAAATTCATGTGGAAATAGCGTGTAGCTTCCTGGAACTTATATCCTTCAAATGCACTTTTTCAATGTTCTACTATAATGCGATTGTAATCTGATAGCTTAACTATACAAATATTCATCAATAATTTAATAGGTCATGTTTTTACAATTCCTGACTCTGTAGCTAAAATATGCTCTAAACATCAAAACCTCATTAAAAAAATATAAATTATTAATGATCAACGAGCACACCATAAATAGCAACAATTCATAATTCATATGCAACAATGTTGTTATCATATGACAACATATTTTATTTTATAATTGCATAATCATGTAAAAATATGAGTATTATGACGACCACATAAAGAAATTTAAATGCTGTGTCGAGTTCAAGGTTAAAATCGCCAGTCGGGAAAAGTTTGCGTGCATATAACTCCTTTCAACTTTTTTATTTTATTTTATTTAATGCAACACGCTAAGCGATAAAGAAGCGAATCTAAAACGTCGATTTTCCATGTAGCTGCAAAAGCAGGGAGCAACAAAAGCAAGATAATAACAAAGTGTTGCGGGTACACTCAGATTTATTTTTAAAATGTACAAACATTTTTTGTGCTACTATTATGTTTGGTAGACATAAATACGGATACTAAACTACATTTTTTGTAACTTATAAATTGACATAAACAGTGACAAGTGCCATATCAATTTTTAAATTAACTCATCTTCTGGAGAATTTCTTTTAATTTTCTCAAGGGGACAAAAATGTTATTTTTAATGGAAAATCTTGCCTTAATTGAGGTTGAGTGAACTTTATTGCAGTGTGAATTACTTAAATTAACAACAAAAGCACATTGCTGTGTCGAATTGCTTAACATATAAAAGCGAGCGTGAAAAATGCCTTTGCATTTTCAAAGAAAAGGAATGTTGCCTACATGAGGGGGTTGTTTTCCTGATTTGTGGGTTGCGATGCAGATCTTCTTGTTCTCCATAAAGTCAGCCTAGCAAATCCGTATTTGGTCATCTTATGGAAGTCCCACTCTTTTTTTTCTCTTCGAAATTCCGCAGCTAAGTCATCCTTTTACCTCTCTATCTTCTACAATTCAATTTTTCAACTATTATCAACCATTTACAACTAGTCCTATAATTCTTCTCGCCTTTTCGATGCATTTCCGTAGAATATCACGAAATGACATATGATTCGTAGACAGTTTCACTGAATTCAATACTAAAATTCCATTGAGCCAGTTTTATATTTATTTGATTGAAGTTCACATTAAAAATTAATAACAAGTACAATTGTCAATGCTTGCTTGAAAAAAGATGCGTGTAGAAAGTGCATAGCAAAAATATTTTAAAATTTTTCTTAGATAAACCGCCGCGTAGCAAACATTTATCAAACACTGCTAATTATTTAAGCTGTGATTAAGTAAACAGCACAGCCAATTTCGTTGAAGCAAATTTTATAAGGCGCACTATTTTTTACTTTTCTTAATTTAATTTTTAGGCAAAGTTATTTATTATTTAGTAAATTCACTTTGATTTAGGTCATTCGAGTGCAGAAGGCGCTTTATGCCGCGAAACTTTTATGCGAGACACGGCAAAACTTTGATATGTGTGTCTCTAAGTGCAAGCAGCCTTAACAGGCGTCCTGGTCGTCAAGGCACTGAGCTTGCGCAATTCACTTTATATTTCGTCAGGATTTGTCAATCGGGAAACAGTCGATCGTCCTCAGGATTTCGCACATGGACATAATATCTTCAAAGTTAAGAACGTTTACTCGACTTACGTTAATTAGTTATTATCTATTTTATATTTTTGATTTTCGTCTCCTTCTGCTTAACAGGTTTAACAAAATCCATTCACAAAACAATTATGTATTCGTGAGTGTTTCTTGAGCGATGTTGAGTAAAAATTGAGATAGAGATACCTTAATTAATACTTTACATTCGTTTATCAAATAAATTGGAAAGATTGTCGTGTAGTGATTTTATCAATGTTCACTCGTTTGCTTGGACGTTTAGATATTCAGATGAACTAATTTCGAGAGTTCTTCTTGAATGGTGGATGCGAAGGTCGCGAAAAGGAATCGATTGTGTTGATAATTACGAACCCCGAAATAAAATGAATAGGTTGGAAGTAGTGGCGCCTGATTTTTGCCAAAGTGCTGCACGAACTGCATTTTTCTAGGAAATTAATATAAAATCCTCGTCTTCAAATTTTCGAGAACTTCAAAAAATTGTATTTTTTTTCTGGATCTCTAAACACTGTCTCTAGGCTTCACGTCAATTTTTTACATTTATACTCTTCATTGCACACTGAGAATCACTTGAAAGGGTGAGGTTCTCCTAAATTCGGTAAATCTGCTTCTTTTTTCCCGTTTAAATTTATGGTGCATCAGCCCTTCAACTGCAAGGCGACACCTGTCGTCTCTCCAGTTTCTCATGATATTGAATGACCAGACGCCTGCGCATTTCCGCCGTCGTTGACCTCCGACCCTTTGCAAACCTTTTTCGATTTTGAGAACGTGCTTCGATTAAATTCAAAAAGGAAATAACTCTATATGGGTTTTTTAATGAAGATTCGAAGATATGTGAATTGCGAATTCAGCGATTTATTTTGTTGGATAGAGCACTTGGATGGGATTAGGTCACGTTGGAATCGGTTTGGAATGGATAGAGTAATGTTAGGTAATTTAAAAAAAAACAGGGTCGTTTTTCACACAATGTTTGCGGAGGTTTCTTGCGAGACCGGACATTTTCGACTCCTCCGGTGGTTGCTAGATGCGAGGTCGCCGAAGACTGTCGATAGAAGGCGTTCGAGTGGCTTTCCCTACCACCCTCAGGGTGAAATTATAGGAAAGGGTATAGCGCATGAGATGCATTAACTCTTAATTGTATGGAGATTTCATTCTTCTGATTAAGCCCGCCGCTTGAATTTTTTGCCGGGAAAACTATTTTTTCTTTTTTAGAGAGCTAAAATTCTTCACAATTCGGAAATATAATAAATATGTAATTCGTAAGTATTGCGATAAGGGATGTTTTCCTGATGCGAAGGAAATTATTCCTCCGAACACAAGACGTGACCTTTTTTCATGAGACGACAAAGTCGTATTAAAATTTTACAACAAACAGGAAAGTGATGCATATTTGAAATGAACAAAAGTAATCAAAATCTGTATGGAATCTTGTTTTTTACTTTTTGCTACTTTTTGAAGATTATTTGATTAAAATTATAAAGAATAACATTAAATTTGGTAATTCTATTTGAATGGAAAGTAAGGAAAGAATAATGAGTTTTTTCACTTCCTAAAGTGATATATAACAAGAAAGGGAGCGTGCAATAACTGGTATAAATACATTGAACGATCAGAGCTATATAAATAAGCCACGTTATCAGATAGGTGCCCAGCTATTTTCGGGTATCGACCAATCAGTGTTAAGGTCAGACAAGCTTTGCGATAAGTCGAGGGCTACTAACTTTTGTCCTGGGGATTGATCCTTGACTTACTTCTTCCTCATTACAAAAGGTAATGCAGCAGGATAAACGAAACGGACTTTAACTAATGCAAAATTTCATTACCACATCTGCATTCTGCATTCTGCATCCGTGTTTTCCGAATCTCAATGCTATCGCACCATTCCGAAAAACTTTCTTAGCATCTTAAGTATAATTCAATAAGTTACAAGTTATAATGCATCTGAATAATAATAATTATAATTATCTTCAATAATAATTTGTACAATAAATATTTGTTCTGTTTTCAAAGAAAAGTGTTCTTTTATTTTTATATTATAAAGAATTTATTTCACGGAATACTTCTTTTATGATCGACAAGTAAAAAATTATTATTCAGTGTTCTTGTATCTACACGAAAAATCATGTACGGATACTCATAAAACGTTACAGGGTTAGAAGGGATAAATTGCAATTCGAACCACAAATCGGAAAGACCTTAGTCTCTTATCTTTTTTACCCTCGTAAAAATTTGAATTCCAAATCACAGTATTACGTGACCAGTCATTCATAAAGGTCAGGTCGAATTGAGTCGAATGCCGCTATTTATTGTGAATTAATAAGTTCAAAAAAGGAAAAGAACAATTTGGTAATAATAACCACTCATGCAGCCAACAGTTCTTAAATAAATGCGAAAAGAGTTTCAAGAATTTTTATGATTTTTCACTTAAAGTATCTCAAAATTCTTTCGACAGAACAATTGGAAAAGTCTTTATTTATAGTTTATCTTGACACAATAAGGTCCTAAATCCCTAAATATTAAAAAAAATTTTTCCTTTATAAAAATAATTATTTTAACTCTTTAAAATCATATTTTGAAGGTCATATAATAATTGTTACAGTTTCAATAGAAGTTTTCATTCTGCCAACTTATAATTAAAGTAATTAAGTAATTATAAAGTAATTATAATTCAACCCCCTGAATTTTAAATGTTTAGCAAATCTATTGAGTGGTGCCCTCGGTTGGGATTCATTGAAAGTTTGTAAATTCCAGGAAAGCTCGCGGAAACGGCACGATAACATGTGCCACCTATAGTGGAACCACGTCACCATTTATTGATCAAAGAATCGGCGCCAACTAGAAAAACTGCTCACGAAAATAACTGGCTCTTTTACCCGCATTCCCCTCGCGTCGCGAAGAATAATCTACGGAAATTGTCTTCTTAATACTTCCGATTCTCTGGGATGACAGGCTTTCACTCGATTACAAGAGTTGAGATGGTATTTGTACGTACATACGTATTGAGGCCGTCTCTCTTCAAGAGTCCTTTCTTCTTCCTACTTGCCATATTTTCTTTCCCAGGATCCAACAACTTTCTTTGATAATTCATGCTTCAATTTTACCTCCTTTCAAATTCTCTTCTATTTTTATTATTATCATGTCATCTTTTCAGAAGATACCAGCGCCGTCATCATTACCGCGAAATTCAAATGGGGAAAAAAACTTCACGAGATTTCTATAACGAAAATGTGTAAGCAAATTTCTAGATAAAAGAATTAAGACTGTAATGTCATTTCCGAGCATTTTTTTATGTAAAGTTTTGAGTGAGAACATGTAAACATTTCTGTATGAATATTTCACATAGAAGTGATGCTTTCCCTATCTTCCAAAGGACTTACTTGACAGAGAATTCCCCTGACAGCTTTTACATGAAATTGAAATAAATTTATAAAAATATAGGAAAGCCAGTTTGAAACATCCTTATAAAAATGTTCGAACGAATTCCGGAATTGCCGTTAATTATTATTAGATTTATATTTTATATTTAAAAGAGTTTCAAAAAGGACTTACAGGGAAAATGGCCAGGAGGTTTCAAGCTTCTGCGATGGACGTTTTTCATGCTTCGCGGAATGTCTGCTCTCAACACCGTGACAACTGTAAAAAGAAGTAAAATAAAGATATTTTTGACGAATCTAAAATGAAACATAAGCCAGGAGAGATTTAAAAATAGCATTCATAAACATACGTGTTACTAACGTGCTATGTAATTTAGGAGTACATTTTATCATTTTCTTACAAAAAAAAACATGCAGTTTTTGATTCTTAAAATTGACATTCTTCAATTTATCGTATTAAAAATGTTAGAAGAGGTTCTTGTGAACGAAATAGTAGCGAGTTTATAAGTAGAAAAAGTGACGAGGGAAAAATATTATAGAGGCGCTCAGGTTTCTTATTGTTAGAGTAGAGTGACACCAACGGAGCTCATTATAGCGCTTGTTATGAACTCATCCCATTATTCTACCATTCTAATATCTGAAGCTGGTAATTGCGATGTTTAAACCGAGAGAAACGATAGAAGATTAAGCCATTGCGGAGTAATGAAAACTATCCAATTAATTACAACTTCTCAGTGTTAACCGATAAATTGATTTCTCAGGCAGGCTCTTTTACTATAACGGATACTCTTTCTCACTTTCTTTAATAATAAGGTCAATCGGTGGATGATTCTTTTAAATATCAGAATTAATCGTAGTAAACAATATGAGTATAGATTTAAGTGGTAAATAAAATTAGAATTTTTACTTTCAAACGTAATTACTGCCATAAAATGTATGGAAAAGAGAATGACTTTAGCAAGAAAAACTACACCATCAATGTCTGACCATTGCATCATGTTTCCACTTGTAGTCCTTTTTGAGCAATATCCGGTGGCTTTACCAAGTGGAAACAGACAAATATAAAACAGTATTATGTTCTATTTAGGTGGAAACACACTGTTATGGCACAATAGGAATGCAGTAGAAATGGGCTATTTTGTCAGACATAACAATTTTCCAAGCTTGTAAAATATTTACTTTCTTTCATTTTATAAGACACTCTCTTCTTTGGTAAGCACCTCAATGAAGCTTCACTACTTAATTAACAAAATTAATAGTTCATTTTCAGGGTTTATCAAAAAAGCTCTTACATTTTTGGTGCAATTAGAGTAAATGATAAGGAATACTACACTAGCATATCCTAAACATATGATAATTAACCCAAACATAATTTTCTCCACTCTCATTGCAAACAAACGAATGAATAAGCAATTAAGTGAACCTAACGTTGCATTATATCAGATTTGCCTTGGCTAAGTCTAATCGAGCCTGCAGCTGGACACGCGTCACGCTTGCGCAGCCGGAAGTTTATGGTAACTTCGTCACGTGTGTGGAAGATCGCAAGCACTGCAAGCTCTACACACATGGCTGCCACATACGATCGTTCGATCGGCGCTGGAGAAGTCCAAAGTGCTTCATTGTCTGGCACGAAGGGTGCTTGACCTTCTCCCACATATCGAGTATGCCACCCCTTTGGCGACCATGTTAAAACCTGCTTACAATACGCGCCTCGAGCTATTATCCTTCATCGGCAAAGGCGTCTTGCAGAGCAAACCTCGATGCCATGTATTCCTTTCCATATGTGCAATATGCATATGAATTCGCTCTTCACTGTTCACTGTTCAGTGTTCACTCTTCGGTCCTTCGTCCTCAGTCTTCAATATTCCGTATTCAATATTCAGTGTTGAATGTACAGTGTTCAAGTTCAGCAGCGATGGCTGTTTATCAGCCACAGCGAGCCTTTCAGATTCGCCAAGATCCCTCCCACCTACCAGAAAAACCTCGAGGGCTTTCTTTAACCTCGAATTTTAGGTCTTAATAGAAGAAGCTTCACATACTATAACCGGAATAAAGGTCTTGGATGCTAAAGTTACAGACTGGTCTCAAGGGAACTTACTGAAGTTTCATGCTATCTAAGGCACAGGTACAAGGTCCTCCTCTATTATTTAACTTATCCCAATTATATTTGCCTCGAAATTTTATTTTGTGCTGTATTTTGTAAAAAAATGATGCAAGAAGTTTGATGTATAAAGTAGTATAGGTAATTTTAAGTCAGCCATAAGGGGGTTCAAGTAGTATAAGTCATTTTTAGGTCAGCCATAATCGACATCAGGTATTACGTCTCATGTTAAGCTGTTATTGTGTCAAGTAGTATAAGTCAGTTTAAGTCAGACGATTAAAGAAAATAATAGCCAATTTGAGCAATTTTTATTATTTTTAGTTTTTCAAACATTTTGCTCTATTTACACACCCTATTAATTCTTTCAAGTAACTTGTCATGGCCCAATGATCATGACATCCACACTAAAAGGCACGAATGATTTATGTGACGAGTGGATTATATTTCTGTATCCGGTGATTTATTAGACTCATTTATGCCAGTCTTGTAGAATTTTCTATACACGCCAGAGGACGTTTTATAACGGCTAATTGATTTATTTACGTCACGAGTACCGCGATTTTACCACATATCATAAAAATTTATTATTTTATGCATTTATTCGTTATTGAAATTATTTGATAATTGTTCTTTATTTTTTGAAGATGTATCGTATGTTATCATTTAACCGGTACAAATCTCGCTGGAGTTAAAAATATTTGCATCGGAAAGATTGTTTCCGATATCTATTCATTTCTTCAGCAAACCTGAAATCTTGCTTCATAGAAATTTAAATTTCAATTCTTCCAAGTTGCAAATATCTGCAGATAAATAATTCAGTATCTCAAAGGGTCATTCATTTTCGGATGAGCATAGATCTCTTCTAGAAAGAGCTTCATACGTCAGAAATAAGCAGAACATTCACCTCGAGCCAACTTCTTGCCAATTCCACGTCAGCTTTAAACAGAAGTAGCTAACGCGAACCGCAAATTCCGATTTTTGCAATATTTTTATCCGTTATCTGTCGCAGAAATACGCCAAGCATGCAATGGGTGATTGGCTAAACCTCCAAAGTTCCGTTGGCTACAAGCCCAAAAACGAAATCTGCTATATCTGATAAACGCGAATGTAACTGCTGAATGAAAATTCGCAGTGGACTCGGATTTGAGAAATTTCACTGGACCACCTGCTTACTATTTAGTGATGATATACATGTATGCAAAACGAGAAAACAATGGCTCCTGTCCACTGCAGACAAAGGACCTTTGCCAAAACTGTGTTTAGAGAAACATGATATCAACAAACTGATTACATTGCTTTGTATGTTTAAAAGGGAGAACTCAAAACTGATTCTAATTTTCCAAAAACTATAAAACAATTAATATTATACCATAATGCGTTTTCATCCCAAAATTTTGTCTTCAAATTTTAAATTGAAACAAGAATTTTTTTCTGCTCGGAGGAAAAATAATTAAAGTCCAATAAAGCTACTTTGAAACACGAGTGGCTACATTCGCTCGACAATTCGATTCGAGAGTTTTAGACTGAGAAACGAGATTGGAAAATGCGTCATGCATACTTATTAAGCGCGAATGGGAGTGTTAATGAAGTACGCCTACGATTCTGAATCTTTTTTTCTCTAATTTACCCATAAAGTACATCACGTGGAAAAAAAATGTTCTGGTAAAAACAAGTTAGATTATAGAAAACTGTATGATCTTACTATTATTTTAACATTTTGGCTCGTTGCTAATTAATTTTTCACGGTAATAAAAGCGTTATACTTTTTCTCAATTTTCGGTCGATCTTTGTCATATTTTTAACTCATCTTTTCAAAATTTTTTTACATATTTCTAGTTCATTTTATTTACGCATCATAGCTTTATCGCGTTAGAATTTAACCAAGCTGAATGGTCATCCAATAATATCCGATTCTGATACAGTATCAATACATTCGATTTGCGCATCTAGAATGGAGTTCACGTTTGTTATCTTTATTGATGGTGTCATATATAAATATATATATTTGTATTTATTTGTACCAAATCGAGTCAATCAGTCAGTCACATTTACTTCACCCACTTCACAGGCTTTTTTCATAGTTTAAATAACACTAAAAGTGCTTAAAGTAGTATAAGTAATTTTATGTCAGCCATAAGGGATTTCAAGTAGTATTCTTATATAGGATATGTCATGTAAAATCAGTCTTTATGTGTATCAAGTAGTATAAGTAATTTAGAATCAGATATGGTGATTTTAAGAACCCAACATCTTTTTTAATTTAAATATGATCAAATATGGTATTCAACGAGTAGAATAAATTCAAGTAGTAAACATTTTCAGTCAGCCACGGCATTTATCAAGTAGTAGAAGTCATTTGCAGTCGGACGTGGTATGGGTTAAGTGGTATAAGTAGTATAAATCTTTTTAAGTCAGAAAAGGGGTTTTCGAAGAATCAGAGTATTTTTTAATTCAGTTGAGGTACGTATCAAGTAGTCTACGTCATTTTAAGTCAGCCAGAGGGGTAATTTAAGATGCAATACCATATAAAAATTCTCTTTGCTCTAGAAATTTTATACTTCATTAAAAACAGTGTATAAAAATACAATCGAGAAACAATTAAATATCAAAACTGAATAACAAATTCTCCTGTAATATTTCTCGTGGCAAAATGTATGAGTAAGTCGTTGCAGCAGACATGGTGAAAATTAATTTTAACAATTCAGTAAAGTGAAACAAAGTTTTGTGAGAAAGAAGTAGAGAGAAACACTTTCTTATAAGAAGTGTCACCTTGATCGTAGACGAGTTTAGCAGAGCAAGTTTGACTGTACAAGTAAGGTGGTAAACATCTCTAGGCTCATATGGAAAATTGCTGAAACTCTGGGAACGCAGAGAATTCCCGTTTTCCGAACCATAAATTTGAAAGCCCATTCGAAGAAATTGCTTTGAAGCTCCGTAGCTGTCCGCATGCAAAGGAGACTTAAATCGAAGTGAATGGTTCGACATAAGAACTCACGTGAGGAAAACACGTTGACTTCTCTTTATTTTCTATGAATGGAAATGCTTATGAAACTAATTCCAGTTTTTAAAAAATTTCCAACGCTTTCATAAAATATTTGTAACTGAGAGATAATCTAAAAGTGCACGAGTTACACGATTTTTCCCAATCTTTGTACATTGGAATAACGAGACTGATTGCTGCACAATTCTAGATTAAAGAGGAAATAAACCAGTTGCAAATTTATATTACTGAAGGGTTATTTTTATATTGGAATTATTGTGACAGATTTTTTAAATATTTATAAAGCCAATACTACTGATTTCAGCATTATTTTATATTTCTATTTGAAATAATAAACGCATCAATTATTTTGCTTCATGATTGCGTATTCAAAAATTGAAGAACAATTCAATTATTTTTAATAAACTCTATATCTACGGTATCCTGAGGTCGATATAAACCAGATAGAATTGTTTAAAAAATGTATGCAATCAATACACAGTTTTTATCGGAATTCAAGAGAGTTATATGATTGCCTCGGAGTATGAAATAAATCAGTTTGAAATAAACAAAATTCCACTCAAACGCAATTAAGTATGAATGATGCAAAGTTACTTTCCTGGGAAATCATGTCAACTTCAGTTTTAATTGAAATAAAATGTTCAATGTTTGGAATCTTTGAAATGAATGTGTTTTTCAAGGAAAAGACAAATAATCCGTTTTAAGAAAAGAGCTCATCCAAGTTACTTTCGTTCAAGGAAACGTGATTCAAGTAAAATTCTCAACCTTCTTTTTTAAAATAATTTCAGATTTGAAATTGAGACGAAACACTCTTCACTGGACTATTGAAATCCTTTGTTAAATAATCAAAATGTGGATCTTTATCAGAAACAGTATAGATTATCTCATTGGGAAGCTAGAGAAATTTCGAGATTTATTTTCAACAGAGAATAAAGTTATTTGAATCCGGCCTACGTATTCAGAACTCTGCATTCAACAAACATGTTTAGATAAGCTCATATATGTATTTTGTATATACTTATACAAGAAATACTCGCTTGGGATGTATGCTGAGATTTCTGTAAGAGAATTTATGAAAGCATGAGTTATTCCAGTGACAAGTAAAGACCATATGTGGGCAATGAGTAGGAGTTCAAAAACAGTGCACATTTGTGGATATGAGTACATGGAAGTAACATGTACGTAAATGAAGGTAATACACAGAAGGGTGAGACTCGAGAGCTGAGAGCTTTTATATGCGGCTCGAAAAGACCATCCCACGTTTATCCATGCCCAGCCAAGCATACCACCAACAAGACACAGAAGTCACACTTTTTACTTTAGCTTACAATACTACCATCCTTTTTATCCTACGACACTCACGTTGTCCTACGGGGAAGAAAAGGAGAACAAGTTTACACACCGTTTGCCACTATGTAAAGCTTTTGAGGTGTTTGATTTTGAGAATCAACTTTTTCATTCCTTGGAATTTTTTATCATTGTTTATTCTTCATTATAAAAAAGGATAAATATGAAAGCACGAAATATGCGAAAAGTCAGTTTAGACTCGGTCGAGACTTTTTAGGGATTTCTCGTGGTTGAATTTTCTCATTTATATTGAGAAATAATTTTTCTTCACGCTATCAGTTTTTTGACACCAGTTTTTGCGAATACGAGAAACTTTTTTTTCAGAAAGTTCATTTCTCGCTGTCAACAATGGAGGACGTTCGATCTTTATAACTTCACTGAGAAATTGAGTTAGGACGACAGAAACAAGAATGGAGAGAAGCTCGAGGGAGCTTCTCAATTCCCTAAATACGTTCCGAGAAGATTCCTGCACACTCAAATTACTATTATTATTATTACGAGAAAAATTAAGTTTCGCAAATTAGATTATGAACGTCGTCTTGCTTGGATAAAATTCCTAGTTAATGTCAACTAATAATTTTTATCTGCAAAGCTTTATGAATTTAATAAAATCATTTCGTTCCATAGAATCATTCAAATTATAAATATCAATTAAATATAATCAAATAACAATAAAGAAAATAATATTTATTTATTATTCATAAAAAGGTTCAATTGACCGAATATTGATACTTTAGCGTTTTGCTGAATATCGTGTGCATTATGCGATTTCTACCCACGAGTACATGTTCAATATAGAAATTCATCATATTCCTCTCGATATTGATTTTTGTGTTATATGTCAGCGGAGAGATCACAAACTGTATCTTGCACAATTTCGAAGATATATTAAACTTAGAAAAGTGCTCGCGTAAGATACTCTACAAGATTTTACTTTATGCAGGCTTGCTAAAGAAAAGTTTGTTTGCTTAAGAAAATTTATAAGACTCATTTTCTTAAAAAAGGTTTGCATAACATAAACAATCTATATTTCATATATTTTCTATGCAATCTAGTTATGAATTGTGTCATTCAAACAGTTCATAGCTCTAAAATAAAATGTCATTCTTTCAGATTAGTATTTTTATCTTAATACAATAAATTTGTCCAGTGGATGTAAATTGTTTCCATTTGATCGGATTACAATCACTTTGAGGAGTATAAACCCGGGCTCTGCGTTGGAGCTCATCCAACGTTAATGAATATTAATTATTAATGCGATCGCATTGTTCATTCCGGGAAATCCGATGCATTACTCTGAATTGTGGATATATATATATATTGAATATATATATGTAACTCATATTCTGCAGACCAAACCAACCTACGAAGGATTACGGTGGCTTCAAAAGAATGAAAGGGGATCCAGTTGGGTTTTTTACATTCGTCGGAAATCCTCTTTTTCACCGTGCAACGCAAACATGATGGAGCGAAGATTTAGTGGAATCGTTGCAAGAGTTAAAAGGCATTTAGTGAATGGGTGATTAGAAGTGAAAAATTCGAATTAAGCCTGATTGATGTTAATGAAGAGTATATCAGTGAAGAATATTGATTCGTTTCCATATAAAAGCATAATTTTAAAATTAATCCTTGCCTCATTATCAATTATCAAACCGAGGCATTTAAAATTGAGATACTAGTGAGTGTGTTTCGAGAAGTATGTTAGATCAATAAGTGAATATTGGATTATGGCTACCTATAGTTTCTTGAGACAACTTCAGAAAGTAACTGATGCACGTAGATTAAAAATAGATTTTTCCAGTATGACTGAATGTAGGCGAGTAGACATGATGAAAGTGGAGTAAATGACGTAGGCTTATTTTGACGTCATTGGCTTATTTTTTTAGTCAAAATTCAAATTCAAATTTCCTAGCAATGAGCCAGTGTTGATTTATTATTTTGTAATAATAAATCACACAAGATATCTTGATTTTTCACTTTTATTTGAAATAGACGTCAGTGAACCTTATTTTTATATCTTGTCAGATCAGTGAACTGAAAGCAAATGGGTACTGGAAAAGGAAGTAACACAAAGCGTTGAAACTGGACTAGTTATCTTTATCACATTTAAAAACAATAAAAAGAAAAATATTTACTGGACTTACTTGGAAAATTATATTAGCAATTTTATTTTTATTCTCGTGCATAAAAACTTTGTAGTTTAAAGCATCACCTTTTTCAAATTAAATCTCATCAACAATTTTATGTATCAGTCTTAGATGAAAGTGCGAATAAAGTTGTTTAACAATCTACCTTTTCTGCCCTCCGGCCAGAAAGCGTCAACTTCCCGGCCGCTGCGCTAAACGAAGTTGCCGATTTCTGGCGTCGTCGAGCAGAAAAATAGTATACACACCTTGGCCAGTAAAA
>CAJFCP010000089.1:354920-385359 GCA_904066005.1 Synergus itoensis
GCCAGAAATCGGCAACTTCGTTTAGCGCAGCGGCCGGGAAGTTGACGATTTCTGGCGTCGTCGAGCAGAAAAATAGTATACACACCTTGGCCAGTAAAAAAGAAAGCCTCAGATCACATTTTTGTCAACTTCGGCTTCGCCTCGGTCGACAATTACATGTGATCTGAGACATTTCTTATTTTACTGGCCAAGGTATGTAATATACTATTATTTAGAGTTTGGAGAAACAGACGGTGTCACTCTTTTTCAAGGCTTTAGTGATGCTTAAGAAAGACGTTGATATAAAAATGCGCGTGTTACGACCTTTTACAATTTTCATCCCTAACTGTAATATTTCATAAAGTCATAAACCTTCCACATCCCTCGCTCTTCGTTTGAGAATGTCTCGTAAAGATAACTTTCCACGAACAGGTTAAGATTGAAAGAGGAATGTCACTCGCCTCGAATTTTGAAAGGCTTACAGTGAATCAGGTTACGTGATTCTACATTCTAGAGATTCTAAAATTCTATAAAATCCTCCCTTTCTCAGATTGCAGTTACGAGATACTCTGCTCAGAGATTCAGGTTCGGAAATTATTTTTCCCTTCCTTTCAGCTAAGCTGTTCCTTATCTAAATCGTTCAAACCTAAAATTTTCTATCCTTAAAATTTAACTAAACTCGACTGATCCAAGCTGAACTCACATTGAATTTTAGTGAATTTAAATGAATTATTTTTGTAATTTCTAAAAAACAATGTCATTTAGAATTTGCATTTGGTTACTTCTCACCCTAAAACTTTAATCAAATGCAGAGACAAATTACATTACAACATGAACAAGTTTCCAAAGCTTTTGTCTTAAACTCGGGATTAAATGTTTCATGTTAAACACTAGGAGCTTGCTTAACTAGCATGATCAAGTCTTATAAGGATGAATATCAGAATTCTGAATCCGGTGCTTTAGGGTTTCCAACTTGATTAAACTTGACGTAGTCCCTCTCATGTCTTCTAGTTCACAGTGTGCTCTGCTCTAACGGCAATTGCCACGAGGAAATCCAATTAAATTTAGGTCAATGTCCGTCGGTTTAAAACTTGACTTAACTCTCATTGGTTCGAAAGCCAAGATGCATTTTAAAACCTAAATCTAAATTGTACATATAAATTCTATTTTTTTCGTTTTAAAGCGTTTGTAAAGATGAAACAATCCGCCAACTTTAACAGCTATACGAGCTCATTGTCTCAAAGTCGATGCCATCGTTATATTCTCTTTAAGGCCTCTGTAGTGAATAAGAAAGGGAGGAGAATGTGGTGTGGCAGAGTCCCAGCATCTTGCAGATGTTTCATCAAAATATGCATCAGAGCTCCTGTAATTATCGCCTATCCTTGGGCGTCCTAATAGTCTCTTCACGCATAAATATTGCACAATAAAACCTTCCGTAAAGATATATAACATCTTCATTAAAGTAGTTCTAATTATACTACTGACTACCTCACTCAAACGACATACCTACTTCAAAGTCAGCTCGATTTAAAAAAGTATTCACACTTTTCACACACGCTAGAAACATTACATGTCTACCCTTTTAAAGAAATGTTATATGACTTGAAACTTGAAGTAATAGCTTTTTCAGCAAAACTGTTTCCTGACTCACAGTACCATTTCAGTTGTTTTCATTCTCTTTTTGAGCTGAAAAAGACATTATTGAAGAAAGAGTTCATACTTGAACTTTCCGAAAGAGCTATTTTACAATTACTTTAAAAGTATTAAATATTGAAGATCAAGTTTATAAATCTTTCATGTCTTCAGTACAAAAGTTTAATTATTATCTTATCTTTCCAAGTAAGATGGAATGTGGATATATATCATTAGAATTCGATATTTGCTTACATTCTATGAACTGAATTTTCACTCAAACTTCCTAAACTTAGTTACCTGTTATTATCCATACCTTAGCAATTGCTATAGTTGATATAACAGTAAGTAAACAAAATCATGATTCCGAATATATCTGCTCAATTAAAACAAAGTTAGAGTATTTGGTATTTCAAACACTTCAATAACACAAGTTTACCCCCACAATTATTCATCTGCATTTCAATTGTAAACTATCTCACAAATTATAAATTTTCTATCTATTTTTTATCGTTTTGAATTCATCTCATTAATTAAGCACAGAATATACCGGAAAGTAATTAAAATACGGACATTAGATACTTTAATCACGTTTCTGAAGTTCAAAGTGAGCTTACCAGCTTTGTACAAGTTTATTAATTTTGTTCCTAAGTTTTCATTCTTGATAGAAACTATCAATTCGTCGAGTATTGATTATGTGGGGAAGAGTTCTGTAAAATAATTGAGTATCGACCTCTCAGCCTTGTTATTTGATGCTCGCAAACAATGCAATTGAATTTGACAATAGGCGACGCCATTCCTTTTTATCACTACTCAACAATGCAGCTAGAGGCTGCCTTTATGATTATTCTAGTAATACAACAAGCACGGCACTGCTCATTAATTTTAAGCATCCAGTAAATGCATATATGTAATGCGAATTCTTGATAAGAGATGCATCTACAAATGTTCAATTTTAAAGACTTTAATAGTCCTTTTTACACGTTTCTAATTATAAAATGTTACTCATCATTTCTAGCTAGTTCTATCTTGAACATTTTAAATTTTAAATTTGCAATACAAATATTTTTTTTTATTTGCATACAATAATATTTTTGAGTTATCTCAAGTTCGCTACCTCGAAAGAAGGGAGTTTCTCGGTAAAATAAAAAGCTCTGAAAGAGTATTGGTATATATGATCAGTAAAGATGCCCAGGTCTCTCGTTGTCAAGACGTAGCAGGGAAATGGAAAGTTAAAGAAGAATTTATGTCACATGAAAGAAACAAAAAATATGGTTCCATATTGATAGATGATAATAGTTTTCTTATCTACTTCTTGTGTTCCAGATTCAATCTGAAAGCTAAGTTTATAGAACGGGAGAGTGGCATTCGGAAATTTTACACACAAATGATGAATGGAATAAGGTAAGAGGGAGTTCGATATTAATTTCTACACTCACACTGTTATAAAGGACGTAAGTGCACAAGTAAACGATAATGGGAATGTGAATGTATGCATAGAGAGTAACATAGAGAATCTCCAAATGAAGACTCACTTTCGTTGAGATCTTTTGATACCGAGAATCTCATAAATTTTGAAAGAAGGTTCGCATATAAAAGCTCTTATAATCTTTTGGTTATTGCAGAATTGTACACAAGAAATTAGCCTGATTTTATAAATTTTTTAATTCATTAGAAAATGCTGTCATTAGTAATCCGGAAATTGTATCTTAGGATTATTTTTTTGAAACTTACCTCTATTAGAAAAGACTTTTGGAGAATGCTATAAACAGACGAATTATTTTGCATTCTAAGTTTCTATTTTAAATGGAAATTGTAGTTGAAAATATTATTCGAAAATTGTTTTTATGGACTTTAATTTTTGTGTCTTCATGCAAGTCATGAATTTTTGTAGATATCGTTTAATAGTGTGGAACTAAGGTGGTGTACACCTTCTACAAATGCAAACAAGTTTGAAAAAAGACGTGTACATAAGAAATGCGAAAATACTGTGATTATTCGCAGACGAAAATAAGTGGAATGCAAGAAGAGTGAAAAACAAGGGCTGGGTATTGAATAATTAATCTTTAAGTACAGATATTTTCTCTCTACTATTTCAAGGAAAATGGTTTTGAATAAATTCATTTTATATTTAAGATTTAAAATATAAATGATTTTATACATATTTTAATTACCCAGCCATAATAGCAGAGACAAAAAAAGTGAAAGCATGCGCGATCCTGATGTGAGAGTATTGAAAAAATTGATCAGAGTGAATCTAGAGTGAGAAAAAGAGAGATATATACAGTCGTAATATTAATTTGGTGGAATACATTTTTTAAACAGACACAAGTAAAGAATATATATATATACATGAGACAAATAGGAATAAGAAATAGGAGATTAAAAGTGAAGAAAGATTGAATTAGTAAAAAGTGTAAAGAAAGAGAGGAAAAAAGCGAGCAAAAGAAGTAAGGAGATATACGAAAAAAAATTGATAAGAAAGAAAAAGAGTCAATGTACCCTACTGCTTTTAGTCTGCAATGATGATCAGCCGGATGTCTTGAAAAAAGTCCAACCCCTACCAACACAATAATATCAGAGTCAGTTTCACGGATAAAATCGTGTGAATATTATTTTTATATCCTAAGATTCGATCAGAGAACATACTGTTATTTATTTATGTTTTTTTATTCAACTGTTGTCAGTAAAATCGCGAAGAGCATAAAGACAAAAATTTTCGTATCTTAAGGGCGAGGGGCTCAACATATTTGTAAGCAAACAGAAAAAATCGAATTCTGAGGTTAACGTTTGGATTCAACACCCTTAATGGATTACTGTCAGAAAAGTAGGGGTTAATATTATTTTTAATCTTCGTACTTTTTACATAATTCGTTTAGTCACGTCTCTGAAGGTTTTACGATTCTTTTAAAAAATTATTCCTTGAATTTTTAACATTTTAGGATGAGTTTAAGGGAATAAATCCATACCCTAATTTTCTCGGGTAATAAAAAAAAGATCCCAATTGTTTTTGTCATTGTTTTACTCAAAATTGACATAATGTCACAAGGAACTAAACCTAACGAACCGAAAAGGATAAATTGAATAAAGCTCTGTTTAATATGTAGGTTAAAACGTAATATTAGATTTTCAAGAGTCCTTATGGACTGCGGGATGCCAAGCTCGACAGAGATGGCTGAGATATGAACCGCAGCCGTTCGCCACCATATTCACCCTCCCGGTTGTTCTCGCTTCACAACCCTCTGCTTTGCGCTACTGCTCCTTAAGGCCCTCTCGAAAAACGCCTTCAACCGCCTGTTTACAATAGGCGGATACCCCACGGTCACGTAGATCTGGGTCGTCGATTTTAATCGGCTTCAGGGGCGATCATTCAGCAATATTCCTGATTTTACAGACGAAATTTGCTTTCAGCTTGCGTGTCCTGAAGGAAATCATATTCTCCCTAACACCCAACAAAATGGTGCGTTCGAAACTTTCTGAATTATTATGACTTGACACGAAACTGTCTTTTATGAAAGACGACCTTCATTTTTTATTACACCTCTTTCCTTTGCCACCGGAGATGAAACCTATGAAACCGGAGCGGAGATGAAACCTTCTTTTGATACATTAGTGTATTAATTTATACTATAAATAATGGTATATTATGCAACAAGGAGAAGAAGATTTTTTTATCAGTACTGAAGTTATGCATCAATTCAGCCGTTTTTCAGGCCTGTTAAGAGGGGTTAAAGTTTTACTCCCTAGGGAGTAAAAAGTAGAACTTTAGCCCCGATTTCTAGACATGAAAAATGGCTGAAATTATGCATGTATTATAAAAAATAAAATATTACATCTTGATTTTAGTATGTTGAAAAAATATAAAAATTACAAATCTAATATTGGAGGCGTGGTCCCCCTTAGGAAATATTAATATATTAATAATGATTATGCGTTGAGCCCCTCATTTTTCATCAAATCCCTTTATACTGTCACCAGTGGAGAATCCGTTGATATATCTCTTCTAAAGATATTTTTTTCTTTTAATTTAAGATTTAATTCTCACTTCTTATTTCAAATTGAAAAAAGTATCTATTTTTATAGTGTGCTTAAAAAATAAGCAACGGGCAGCTACCAAAAATTAAAAAATTTGCCCTAGGGTCAGATTTATTATCGTATAAAAATTGCTCACGTATTTTTTAAAAGAATGACGGAGTTTTTTTTTAATCGAAGTATAGAAGATAGTTATTTCACCTTGTCAATTCACCCTAAGAAACACTAAATCACTTTTCCTTCATTTATCCCTCGTTTACCCTAAAAGTTTATGAAACAAGTCAACTTTATGTCTCATCTGACATAAAAAGAAAAGTTAGGGGAATATGCTATAAGATAAATTTTTTATCTATAGAATATCTTTATCGATAGTAAAATTCATTCCACAATGAAAAGAATACCGCAGTGATTTAAAGGGTAACGCCGAAAAAAACACGTTTTTTCAAGAATTTTTTTTTGATGGAAAGAAAGAGAATACAATTATAATGATTTGGAAAGTTATTATTTATATATTGAGCTAAAAAATTTCAAATTTTCAATAAAAAAAGGTTACAAAATGTCAGCACTGGAGACATTTCCGTAATGTGTGTTTTCTTGGAGGAGCTCCGCTGCACTTAATTGTTTATAACAATTGTTTAAATTAATTTATCGAAAATCCCCTACGTGTTTCTCTTTAAAATGTTATTATAAAGATGTAGGAAAAACCTCGATTAAAAATATTAAAAATTGTCTGAGTTATGCTGCATGCCGATTTCAAAAAACGTGTTTGTTACTATGTAATATCTATTAAACTTGATCAATCAAAATCGCTCGGTCAATACTCTACAGTGGATAATTGTCCTATTAATATTCTTTCGAAGAGATATCAAGTGGCAGATATATCGGGAGTTTGACGATTACACTTGACAGAAGTAAATTAAAATCATTTTAATCTAATTGTTTACTGAAAAATTAATACAGTCGTTTTGTATAACAGTGACGAAGATTTACGTAAAATTTCAACGCGAGAAATGGTCCATTATTCTATTCTTCTTTGAAATAAATCTAAATAGAATCGAGGTTAACCGGTTCGATTTCTGGGAACTTGTATTGATATTAATGATTATTTTTCAGGAAGCATTTGATTCTTGATTTCTTGCATAAGAGCTCCAGCAATATTTATTTCTTAAGATTCATTTTATAAATCATTATAAAACTTTAATTATCTGAGAGCTAATGCAGAAGATAAATCCAATATAAATCATCTTTATTACTTTTCGGATCTTCCCCTTTCATTAGAAAAAGAATCTCCTTTCCAATGAGGATATTTCCACGTGTCTATCACTGGATTCGAAAGTAATAAAGCAACAATACAAAGAAGAAGAAAAAAAGGGCAGGTGAATTAAAAAGAGAAAAAGGTGAAATCGCTTGACTCTCTTGTGTAAGGCGTGCATGTGTCGGCGTGAGGATAAAAAAAAAGTGAGTGAGAAAAAGGTAGAAGCAGTGAGAAAGAAAGAGAAAGAAACTGAAAGGGTGAGTGGGATAGTGGATGAGATAGAGTTAAGGAGAGAGATAGAGTGCAGAGGAGAGCAAGAGAGGAGTACAATATGGGTCAGTTATCGATTGCTCCCTGGTCTGTAACGCCTACTATACAAGCCTGCCGTTTCTATCTTGTTATCTTAAAGATACCGCGTTGCAAACACCACCCGCCCACGACATCATATCATATACACACCCCTAAATGTCTACACATATATACACAAGTCCATGTCCCCGACACCTTTTATTTGAATGACCGTCGCCACTTTGCTTAATCGCGCCACTTTCTCCCTTACCATCACTCCATATCACTATTATCGCAATCAGTTAAATCCGCCGAGTTTTCCATCTTATTTACCAATCTACCTTCGGGGGTTATCTCTTCCCAAATTTGCATTTTCCTAATGTGATTTTCTGCTGACAAGGCCTGACTTGCGAAGCTTTGGTCTGGAAAAAATGTTAATATACCGGGCCACATTTCAATATGTATGGTTTCAAATTAGATTCTAATTTGTGGGTCGTTTTTTGGCTCTTTACAAGGAATTTTAAGATGCTTCAAAATCCTTTGAACATGTTTAAAGGATTTTGAAGCATCTTTAACATGTTTAAAGGATTTTGAATAAGTGAAGACAGAATGGGAAAGATGGGGAAAACTCGTGAATTCGGTCTCTTCTTAGACGAACCTAAGCATTCTTCGTTCTTTGGAAATCAACGACTTTTGTTTTACAAGTTGCCTCTTGTCGACGGTGAGTATTTGGAACGACACTAGTGCTGACTCGCGATCGCAAGTAAGAAGGTATTAATCACCGGCGTGAGTCAAATGCGGAAGTTCGCAGTCTCGCAGCATTCCCTCTTTTTCTCACTCATAGTTTAAAAGAAAATACACATTACTCTTCGCTTCTTCCTACTCGTTCCAAGAAAAACTCCCTCGCTACTGCACTTCTGATCACTTCCACTGAATAAAGTGGTAAATGAAAAACATGGAAAGGAAAAATAAATCAAACGGAACTTTGCCAATTTAATTTTGCTACCGCATCTTTAAAGCTTTGAAAGAATCTCTTGTGGGATCAAATTTTTGGTGGAGAAAAAAAATTATTAAGATGAATGGAAGAAGAAAAATCTGTCGCGGTGTTTCCTAAGAAAGTTAATGACGAGGAAATTTTGAAGATTAATCTTTAGGGAGAAAAATTAATGTAAAAAGGTCGAAGTTAATTCACCGAAAAATGATACGATTCATGAGATTAGAATTTCAAAAGGAGAAAAAAATTCAATAACTAAAATCTCCATCGTATATTACATTTATGATTCCCATGGATATAATTACATTTTTTCAATAAATATGCAGTCTGCATTTGAATCGAAATTACTCTCATGTTTATGATTCAATGATGCGTTGATGCGTATAATATAATTCAACAGATTTAATTTAATCGGAGTTTAATCGATAGAAATTAGAGTATGAATATTAATTAAAATTACAGAGATTAAACTCAATATTATACTCAATATTGTAAGAATCAATATGTGAAATAAATTAACTGCTATTACTAGTTTAATTCCAGTTTTGTCTGCAGTTCAACAAGAAACAAGTTTAATGAATAGAAAGCATTAAAAAAGAAAAAATGCTTTGTGTTTATTCGTACATTATAATTTTTTCACTCTAACAAGTAAACACGCTCATTCTCTCTTGCATCATTTATGTCACGTGAAGCATACCTCAGTCTTTTTGTTCTAAAGACCGATGCATGCTCTCTCTGTGCACTTTATTTTTCCGTGATATTCAGGGAAAGCAGTCCACTTTTTACGCGACTTCCTTCGTTAGTAAAAGATGTTTATATCTACTGAAATTTGTATACTGAATAGTTACGGGTCACAGATAAAATGAGTACATACTTCAGAGAAGCGTTTCAAACAGAGGAACATAAAGGCAGACCAAAATTTTATATTCAAAGACTTTTTAACTTTTTAAAAAAACTCTCTAAATCTAAATTAGTTAACATTGACTAATTAAAAAACAAGAATTGTTTAATAAATCTTGAATTTTTTATACATATATAAGTGTTGAAGAAAATGCTGACGTAAAAACTGAGCTAGGAAAAGGACCGCGGAAAATCCCAGAAGGGAAAATCGTGTCAGTTGTTCGATAAACTTTTTTCTAGTGGTATCAAAACCATTTCCGAAACTTCGGAAGAAACCTTCTTGATGGAATATTCTCAGGAGGCGTGGTCAGAAAAAAATTTATGTATAGATAGAACGCACTATGGCCTAAAGGCTACAAATTCAAGGGGAGTGAAAATTGGAGCATAACAATAAATAACCCAGAAACGTTATGATAAAGATTTTTTTCACCTAATAAAATTCTCAATAATTTGATATTTCTTGTCAAAGAAATATTAAATTGTTAAAACAATCATTATTTTTCTTTCCTCTTGACAACTTTGCTGATATTATTATCCGAATCATGGAAAATATGAATTTTCTGAGAAACGAAAAAATCTATATTTCATATTTTATGAGTTGAAATGCACGTGGTAAATGCGACATGCATGACTTGAATAATGAAATGTATCCAAAAAGAGTTTTACAGGCAAATGCTTCAAAATTTCTTTACAGCCCTACATTACACTGCAAGGTTTCGTTTCAAGGACTTTTGTAGGGATGAAAATAAAAATTGAAATTCTTTGTTCACCTTATTGAGTGGAAAAATATGTAAGAAATATAAAAATAGAATAGACTTTTCTAGTAAAGTGATGACGAGGGTGTGAAACGTTTGTACGATTTTGTCGCACTCGATCCAGCATTCACAGACCGAGACTATAAAGTGCTCCCCTTCCCTATCCGTTCTTTTCATTCTTACGAAGTTGCTTTCCCTTTTATTTTCATGCCCAGGCGTTTTTGAACAATGGGCATATTTACAAACACATCTTGCATATAAATCAAAAGTAAAGGCTTGCTACATTTAACTTTGCTTCTTTGAATTTTTCATGCGAATATTTCTGTTTGAAATTGGTAGAAAAAAGTGAAAAATTGTAGTATCGCTACACCGGAAATTGTTCAATTTCGTTAAAAATTATGTATAAGTCTCTCTACACATTATTATAGGGAGTTGTAAAGTTATCAGTTCAAATTTTCAAACTAAACGAAGAAAAGTGTCTGCATCACACTTTTTTTCTCTTTTAACTTTTTTAGGATGAGATCCGTATACCGTAAGTGACTTTTTCCAATATCGCATTTGACATTCAGAGTCGCAGACGCGGCCTCAACGAGCCAACTCGTACCGGGCTATAGCTGATTATGCCTAAAGCCGAAAACGTAGATTGAAAATGTTCCAAGTTCAAAATTTTGCTGTCTCGAACTTTCTGATCCTTTCCTAATCCCATTTATAGATCTTATCAACTTACTCCCAAGATTCTCCTCATAAAATTTGTGACTTTTGTTCTTGGATACAAAATAAGGCGAAATTCAGCCGCAAAAATCATTCTTTAATGAGAACTTATGCGCTAAATCTGTGAAACAACAATTACAAATTTTTAGTAAACTTGAGACCCTATTTGCAGATAATTACCAGCGATTATCAAGTTCCCTCGGGAGAACACGCGACCATGATTAATAGCCCCAGCTTTTGCGGAAGCGGATAAATTCAATTTCACGGCGTACTTGCACTATAGAGATACATAATTACAATTACGTGTGCGAGATTGTTATCGCGTGCAAGATGATGAGTAGAGAACACCGTTTATATTTCAATTCTTTATGATCCTCAAATCCACACAATTACAGGGAAATTCTATGGCTAAAATGCATTTCCGAACGAATTTTCACCACCATTCTAGCAGCGCATGTCTTCCTTTTTCCCAAAGGAATTGCAGAATGCACAGATATCGACCGCTCAGCACACCATGCAGAATCGCAAGTTATAAGACAGCACGCGAGGAATTCAGGAAACCGCACTATATGCATTATTATAGTTCTTTTTCACGAGTGACAATCGTGAAATCGAAGCAATATATAACACAAAAATTCGAAAACGTAATACTCGTTTCCATATTGGGTTGAAGTTTCAGACGTCTAGTCTGACGATTTTTTTTACATTTATTGGAATAATAACAAAAAAAAAGAGTTTCCAGTGTTCCCGAAACACAAAATTTTTGTTTATTTACTAGAAGTAATTTTAGAGAATTTAGAGGAATTTTCAAAAGATTTTTAATAATTTTAAGGAATTTCAAGAGATTTTTAGTAATTTCAAGGAATTTCAAGGGATGCTAAGAGATTTTTATTGATTTTAGGAACTTGAAGGGATTAGGCCATTAAGAGTTGAAAAGAGTTATCAATAGATTTTTTTTCAGAGATTTCACAAAATTTCAAGACATTTTAAATGATTTTAACGATTTTTAAGGAATTTAAAGAGATTTCAAGATATTTCAAGAGATTTTAATGAACTTCAAGGAATTTTTATATATTTTAAATAATTTTAAGACATTTACAGAAGATTTAAAAGTTTTTAAGGAATTTCAAGTTATGTTAGGGGATTTTAAAGGAATTTCATTTGATTTACTCCTCATTAGAATAAATTCCTTAAAATTTCTCAAAATCACTTAAAATGTTTTGAAAGCTTTTGAAAATTGTTAAACTCTCTTGAATTATTTTGAAATCCATTGAAATTCCTTAAAGTCGCTTAAAATCTGATAAAATCCTTTAATCTTGTGAAATCTATAGAAATTTCTAAAAATCTCTGGAACATTATTTTGATATCTCTTTCAAACTTTTAGAAAAACCCCTTGAAATCTTGTGAAAACTTTTGAAAATCCATAAACTGTTTTGAATTCTTTTAAACAACCTTATCTTAAAATCTCTATAAAATCCCTTGAAATTTCTTAAAAACCCGCGGGCAACGCTGGGTAAATTTCTACTAGTAAATAAATAAAAATAAAATGATTTTGGGAACTTTTTTGATATTCTTAATCCAAAAAATGAAAAAAATAAAATAAAAATTTTCGTCAGACTAAACGTCTGAAACTTCAACCCAATCGTTTTCATACTTTTCTGACAAATAAGAGAAAAATAACCAAACAGATAATCGTAGAAAAAGCTAAGTGTAATATTTAGCCCAATTTCAGGGTAAATATTACCTGTATAAAAAATTATCTCTCAGGTGAGCTACCTGGATTTTAAATACTACCCGGATTTTAAATTCATTTTTGTGAAAGTATAGCTGCTTTAATTTAATTTTACGGAAGCCAATAAAGATTTGCATCCACGAGCATTTTTGAGAGTGTAAAAGGACAAAGCTCGGTTAATTGGCACGCTTGTAAATTCCAGATACTTCATTCGATTGTGGAACTAAACACGTTCGATCGGCAGCCATGCCAATATCCTGTATGCCGACCTGCAGGTCTAGGGTTAGACTAGATAGTAGATACTTGTCATCGGCGAGAATGTACAGAGTCGAACAAATATGCTGGCCGAATAACATTGTGGATTTCCAAAGAGTCCACATAATTTTCCTCAAAATTACGCTCTCCCAAACTCCCCCAACCCGCCATCAGCAGACAAAATAATACTGCCAGACGATCTGTTGCACACAATTGAAAATGTTTCCTGAAATAGCCATCGAGCGGAAGATAAGAAATGTGAAAAAGGATATCGTTAAATTATTCCTAAAGTGATACCTGTTAGTTCAATTCTTCGAAAAAAGTTACTACAGTTATTAGGATCTGGTTTCTTTGCACAAGAAAGAACTGAAAAAACTTTGCTCTGTTCTCTTTATAAAATCATTTCTTTAAAATATTGAATTGTCGAATTTTAAATGTCCAATTTAGGTAGTCATTTCACATAAGTTTTTTCCTGTAGTATTGAAAGTGCGTAATAAACTCTTCCCACAAGACCTATCGATCAGGACTCCAGCTTGCATAAAAATTAACGGGATCCTTGGCTATCATTTGCGTCATAAGTAATTACAGGAGTTTGACCGATTCTTATGCTTTGCTTCTCTGTGAGTGAATTCATTTGAAACGTGAGCACGCTAGGAAGACAAATAACAAATGATCTATCAGTGGTTAAGTTAAATTTAGAGACGAAGGTTTATTAAGAACCAAAAAGAATTTTAGACTGAGGGAAATTTTTACAATATACGCATTCAATGAACTAAAAATAACGTATGCTCGAGCACTTATTTTTATTATATTTTGTCTCTGGTTGGATAAACATAAGGTTTGGAGGGTAGATAGCTTTTCTAGAAAAAGGCTAAAATTCGAACGACACGATCTTTTGAGCGGTAGGGAATCTTCTCGATTTCTTGAAGCTTACTTCCTGATGAAAAATTCTCTGACTTAATCTTGATTCTTGAGAGTAATGCGGAAAGAATTCGCACATTGTGGAAGAATAAGAAAATGTTTTTAATATCTATATGCTCGCAAACATGTCAGTTGAAGATTGAAGATTCAATATTCAATAAACAAGAATTCTGAGAAACCTCAGGTTTCTCGTACAGTAAGATTCACTTTTTGGTAAATATGAATTAGAATTTTATTCGTAAAATAGAACGACTTGCTTTTGGAAATTGGAACAACATAATTTAAAGCATCAAATTTTTTACATTTCGTTCTCGAATAAGGGATCGTGTCTCTCAGAGGATTCTCGATTAAGCGTTCAGGATCAAAAGAAGTATAAAGGGATTTCAAACAGAATACGAAGAATGAAGACAGCTGTTAAGATAAAGACAAAAATTCGAAAGGAAAGGAAAAGACGAAAGTGGCTAAGATGAGATCAAAGTAAAACCGATGGTAAAACACATCTACGTTTTTAGCAAGTTCATCAGTGCATATCTTTTACGTTTCGCTGGAAATAACGAATATTCTTTCTAGAAGGACGAAGATCACTTTTAGAACTTCCTTTCCGTAAATTGAAAGGTCCATCTTTCACTTATCTCCAATTCCAGAATGTAATATTGATCCATAAAACGAATACATGAATTAATACCATAAAAGAAAAGTTCAACATCAGAAAAATCAGAATTCAGTACAGAAAACCGTTTCGGTATTATGTGTTTAGTGGTGAGAATATCATGTTAACCTGTCGTGTTTCCCGTCTAAACGCGTCATGAGTGGTTTGTACCCGTGATGTTCGATGGTGTCGAACGTGTTCGGGCGTGTAAATCTTACACAAACTAACACAACCCTGATCTAGACTGTACGTCTTGGATTGAATTATTATTCACCTGTCTATGTATGCGTACATCCACTGACATTAATTCCTTCCCTACAAGCAGATAAATGTGTTAAACCCATGTTCTTGCTTCACTCAGAGAAATGCATTAATTCATCAAACCATGGAACCCACAGTGTAAAAAGATTTGAATTATAACCCTGAACGATAATGGTCTGACTAATGCAAACCTTTACTACTAAAACTATCCACAAGTCCTTTAAAATAACCTGTAAAGGGAATTCATCTGTAGTATACAAATATAAATATAAATATAATAATAATAATATATATAAATATATAATATAAAGCTCAATAGGTAAGGAATGGGCGCGTAAAAATATAAAAGAGAAGTATTATCTGTAAAGAGTCTGCAGAAGGTTATAAAGCGAATCTAAGGTACGTAATCGAAGAAAAATGAGCCTGTTAAAAGTGTCGGTAAAAGAGAATATGGCTGCACTTTTGCTCCTTATATTCTTGACAGTCATTTAGCCATATAGAGCGATTTGAGCATACTAACGAAAGGAGTACATCAATCTTGGAAGTTTTAACGAGGCGTTTGTTCAAACACCCTAATCCGTGGGTGGAGGGGGTTTGAAAAAAGGGAGTTTAAGAGTTTACAACCTGGCACGATACGTGGTACGTGCATGCTAGGATCTTCTTTCCCTTGAAAACTATGCCGACCCTATCACACATTGCCTCCTAAAGTTGTGGTTGTCGACGATGAGTGTCATGAACAAAAGATCGGGAACTTACGAGTTACGACCTATCGCGATCTAGGACACCGAGTGCTTATGTTGCTCGTTGAGTATTTTTATGGGTGCCAAACTATTTATATTCTCGACTGCGCAAAAGAGAGTATAGTGAATTTAGTGATGGATTTACGATACGCAGCACGCAATCCTTTATTGCAAACCAGGCAAGCACGATGCTATATTACTATGGGTGGTTGCCGACAGTTTTAACGTACTGCGATTCTACTTCCATAATTCATATGGATTCCCGTGTGAGAGTCTGCTTCCTATTCTGTCAGTTTCCCTCGTCACTTCCTTTTACGAAATACACCCATCGAGATCCTACCCTGCTTTCTTCAAGCCTTATACCTGCCTCCAAATACAACGTTCTACACAAACACTCTAGTTGGTAGAGCTTGTCGTTTTTGCTTGCTTGCAACAATAGCTTTGGTACATTTAAGCATAATGTAGCATTATTACCTGATGGGGGAAAATAAGGCAAAATGGGCCATTAGCCATGGTTAATGTTTCAGAAACCATTTTGTGAAGGACAAGAAATTGAAAAATTACAGAAGAGTAAGTGAGGTACTTATTCCTCTATATCAGAAAATAATTTAATAGAAGTAGGTCTTATAATTAATACATAATAAATTTTCGTATTCTATTACTATTTAAGGTCAATCAGTATATTAGAAACAATGAGGACAACAAGCCTTTTGAAAATTTAAGGTCAAATTTTACAATGCTGCTGAAGGTTAATAAATATTTCTCCGGTTACGTCAGTTACAGTTGTTCCCTCAACTATTATTTCTTAGATTCAAGGTACAGAAACTGAACTTGAAATAGCCTCTTCTAAGCAAAACTGTATAAATACCATGGATGAAAGTGGATCTAATTGAAATTGCTCTCTTTGTTGCCTTCGCTTTCTCAGTTTTCTATTTCCAACTGCGGAGTGCTTATTTGTCCAATTTTTCTGACGATTGGTATTAGTGGTTCCAATGCAGAAAATTACATTTGAAAAATTTCCCTATTCGTTCTAAAAAGCTGGATGACTAGCCACAGTCCTCAAAAAGTAACTTAAAAATAAACTTTAAAATTAACTTACTCCGAGAAGAAAATAAATCCAATAATTTAATTATATCCTTTGTTGATTTCGACAAATCTATTTTAAAAGATGAAATTTCTGGGTCTATTATTATGAGTCATTAATTTACAAGAATGACAGGATGTAGTGGTAGTAAAGCTAACCTTCAGCACACGATATCGTTTTCATTGATTATACTGATTCAGCGTGTTGAACCTAGAGTTCTAAAGGCGGTATATTACGTCAAGAAGGATGAGAAAATTCGGGTAAATTACCAGTATTTTCTTGAGCCTCTTTTTTCTCGAGAATTTAGGAGAATTTATGTTTTTGATGAAAGTCAATGAAAGTTCAAAGTATTTATGGTTTTTATGTTTTAAAAATAAGATATAAGATAAAAATACCAAAACAAAAAAGTTGTATTTGGAAATTTTATGAAAAATTCGTAAATAAAGACTAGGAAGTGCTAGCGATATTTTATTTGAATATTACGTGATTTAAAATAAATAGTTTCACATCTAAGATTACAATTTATAACAGTACTTAATTTTACAGACTATACGACAAAGTTTGTATATAAATGATTAAATTTTCGTGATATTAAAATATGAATATTTAATACAATTAACCTATGACCAATTTTCATTTACATCCTATTTCTTTCAAACCTTTTTACATTTTTTTGCAAATAAACGAAATGAAATTATTTATTTTGTTTTATAATAATTATTAATAATTTTTCGCAGATAAAATTGAAAGTAGATGTTATTTAAATAAAGAATAATAACAAACAAATGTAAAAGAATCTTCTCATATTTTCTCGATAAATTCTCACTCTATCGGTAATATACCGTAACTCTAGTTGAACCCATTGCTTTCTACTCGACGGCTGACCATTACTGTCCATACCTACTGCGAGATTTATCTATTAAACCCTTTTCACTTTGTGCACTATGCAATATACTTTTAGACTTACACTTTCTCTTTTTAACCAGGAATAATTTAGAAAATTGAAAACCAATATGCTAAGCACAAGAATCTAAGGAAATGCTGAAAGTAATGAAAAGGATTTTAAATTCCTCGAGCGTCTTTTTCGATTCTTTCCTAGAGTTTAATTAATTCCGGTACTTTCGGAAGATTTTTACGCGGAAAAACGGAAAACTTACGCTGTATATTTGGCTCACTCTTCACATGAATATTCAGTAGGTTCCCGTGTCTTTCATAAACGGACTGCATGAATATAAAATTAATAGATTCAAGTGGCGATACTATGCGCACATGTAAACTAAGTATAGTCCCATGTCAGAAATCTTAGCCAGATAATATCTCGAAATCTCCTGAAATATCTCGAAAACCTGTTAACTCAACCTAATCCGGCAATGTAATTTTATCTCAACAAGAAAATCGAATCGAGATCTTCGTAGCACTTTTGCTATTTTGTGTTGCTCGCAGGTTGAACCAATAAATGTTTTCTTCAAGTTTTCGAAAAATACATAGTGATTGCGAGACCAAAATCGAAAAATTTTCCCTCGATTTTCTTCGATAACGGATTCTCCGATATTAAACCCTCTGGCTTGAATTCAAGTACATGTATAGGCCAATTCGAATATAGATAAATGCGGGATCCGTTATCCAAATACACTAAGTATACCGTCACGAGCGCAGGGGATGAAAGAAAAATCAATTACGTATTTGATGCTTTCTGTTACACCCTATCCCCAGGTGGAAAATTACAAACGGCAAAGTGCTGCGCCAGTGCTGCTGCAAGTTTTCGAGTGCTGGCAGAGCGCTGGCAGAAGCCCGGCTTAAGCTTGGCGTAGTGGTGGTAGAACTCCAAAAGGTAAGACCACCGCAGCACTGGCCACCAGCAAAGTGCCAGCACTCGTTATCAGTCTGCGCCAGTGCTGCCGCAAGACTTTGAGTGCTAGCAAAAATGCACTTTAAGCACTGGTTATTATTATTTAAAAATATGCACTCAAAGCCTATTATGGATCCTTATTATACACGCAATAAAATTGTTGGGGCTATAAGAATATTACAGTAGGAGCTGAGTTAAATAAAAATTGAAAAAAATGTCTTAAAAAAAAATATTAATTAAGAACATGGTTTATTCGCAATTATATTATGGATATTCTTATAACTAATCGTTATTTGTAAATTTTATCGCATATATAACAAATAAAATTTCGCACGCAACGCGGGGGGAATCGAACGCATGACCTACGGGACGCGAGTCCAGCAACCTAACCATTAACCTAAGCTCTCGAGATGAGGGTAACACATTTCTTCCACGGTATATTCAATCCGAGCATACACAAATATTAAATTGAACCGCTGGATTGTAAAAGGGCATATAAAATTTTTTAGTCCGAGCACAATGACTTCTCACCCCTTTTAAAATTTTTTTTAAACATTTATGTTGTAAAATTAATTTCCAATAATTCCTTTGCTTGCATAATATCAAAAATAGATTAACTGGTAAAAGTATATTGCCCTTGAAAATAATCAAAAATAATCTATTATTTTTTAGTAATGATACATTATTTTAATATAAATTGCAAATTTAGGCCTATATTTCGACTCGGGAGCTCTGATAGATTCTGTTTCGAATTTTTTTATATATTTATAATATATTATATAATATACTGATTAATTGACAACAATAAAGGGACAATACTGTACCAGTGCCGTGCTAGTACTGTGGCGACACTTGGTGTTACTAATACATCAATTGATTGCCAACTCTAAAGGGTCCAATACTTGTCCAGTATTGTGACAGTATTGTGCCAATGTTTGGCATTACTCATAATTTGGTTACTTGCCAGCACTGGCAGTCAGTGCTGCGTCGGTACTAAAATAATGCTACGCCAGTAGTATGACAACACTTGGCGCAATACTGACATTCAGTGCTGCGCCGATGCTAAGACAAGACTATGCCAGTAGTGTGCCAACTCTTGGCGCAATACTGACAGTCAGTGCTGGCATTACTGTCCCCGTACAATTGACATAGCACTGTGCCGGTTGTAAGAATTGGCAGAACACCGACTTTTCCACCTGGGTCGCTGCAGTTCTGGGATTTAAAAGAGCCAATGATCTCGACATATGTACCATTCTCACGCTTATCTAATATTCAACTGCATTGGAAAAATTTATCTGTTTGTGCAACGAAACGTGATGAATATCAATTTTTGGATTTAAAAAGATTAAAAAAAAGAATGAGATTTTTCACAGTCATCCTAATGTTTACCGTAAAAATAAAGTGTTACATATTTTAATATTGATTCGAACTGCAATAAAATCTATTCCGGAAGGCACGATTCTAAACTGTTTAATCTAGAAGTTGGATATTTTTTGCTTACTATTTTGAATGAGATAAATTGCTTGAGTGACTTAACAGTATTTATTACACCGAATAACTCTTCGGGAAAGCTACTGAACGAGATTCACACGCACTGTTTATGATCGGAACGACTTTTTCTCTTATATCGAAACAATTTTTCATTGTAGGTAATATTTATTATGAAATGTATTGCTGGATATAGGAACTCGAAAGCCAATAAAATTTAATCAAACAGAAAGACGTGTGATCGCACGATTGTGTAAGCTACATAGTCTATATATATAGACTAACAGTTCTGTTGTGTATATACAATAAATAAAGAAGTTGCATGCGCTTCCGTATTCTTAGCATATATGTCTGCATGAATCTACATGCATATAAGCAAAGATTTGCAGAGGTATTGCGCGTCGACCAAGTATAAGATACACAAGAAATATTGTGCAAGAGCCATAAAATTTGAAAATCTCACACAGCTGAACGCGTATGCAATATTATGAAAAGTTATTCGGCATTTGGGGTACTGCATTAAACTGCGGACGAAGGAAAATAAAAATTAATTAAATTAAAAATGTATATATCTGAAACATGGCGTAATTTGTTCAATGAACACATGATAAAGGTTTTTACACATAAAAGAGATTGGAGCATATAAATTGGACAATGAAGAAAAAGTGGACTTGCATTGTTATTTCATAGAGACTGGAAAAGGGATAAAAAGCAGAAAGAAAGTTGGTCACTTAAGAGGCAAGGCATTCAAAAATGAAAAATGGCGATTGTAAAGTGTGAGAGCTTGAAGGCTAGACCGCCGGAGGTCATCGGAACAATCGCGGTAAAGATTCACTATCTGATTGATTTTTCGAAACAAAAAGATCCAAACGGGTCTGCTTTGTACAAAGGGAGAAAGCTAAAGAGAACGAAAGCGCTTATAGTCCCCTGGGGCGAATACACGAACACATGGAGTGCGACCCTGGCAACTACACGCATTCATTCCCAGCTGAAAAGCTCATCTTCAACCCCTAACATTCAGAAACATCACTTTATAGCTATTTCCTCTTCCTGAACAAATTATCGATACCTTCTTCAATATATATACCATTACATATTAAAAAGCAATGTTTTCTTTTTAATTAAAATATATTCGCTTTCATTTGTTGTTATTTTTAAAAAAAAGTATATAAAAATCGCTAGTTATGTTCATAAAGCCTTTTGAAAATTCTAGATGCTCTTATTTCTCTTAACAATCAGTACAATCAGTTTTCATTACGAACAAGTAACTGTAATTGCTACAAGCCTCTCGTAAATTCGGCGGTGAGAAAACACTCGAGTTTCCCGTCGGCACAATATAAAACGAATGAAAAATGGGAAAACAGGTCGCTTGATAAAAACGATTTATTATGTTGCTGGACAGCGATAAAACTGAACTCGAGTAAAGTACGACTTTGAATGTATAGCATAGAACTATGCGTATACGATACTCAGGATATCCTTAATTCTTTCCCATTTTTTTACACATTTATTTCAAACTTTAACCGCAATTACGTATAATTTTTTAAATGCAGCAATGTTCAAAAGTTTATTTTCCCGACTTTAAACCCAATTTTTCGCCCTGAGTTATCAGACTCACATCAGTGTTTTATGAGAATATTAATTCTTCCGGTTAATTAACGTATGCAAATATAGAATCCTCAAATAGACGTTAAATCTTTCGGCAAATTTTTTAATCTACTTTAAAGGATATAGGACCAAGAATAACCAGATCAAAGACCATCCTTTTGGATATTCATTTATAATAAAGCTCTTTTCATGAATTTGCCATGCCAAGCCAGTTTACCAGCTCAATGGATCAAAAGTCCAGACTATACGAAGAAAATTAAAATCGATACTCTACTAAAGAGGTCAAGCTAATTTTTACTGGAAAATATAACAAAGAGTTTCAAATTTGTAACCCCATTTTTTCAGTCAGTTAGACTTTAAATTATAAAAATTCAACAACCTATATAGGTAAAAACTGCGAATGCAGCATTTTTTGCTCTTAAATAACGGTTGAGGGATCGCAAAAAGATTTTTCATTACCGGAAAATCTTTTTCTATTTTCTGTCATGAGATGGTGTTCACTGGTTATTTCAGGCGATCATCGCTATAGATCGCTCATAAATGATATCTCGCCAGACCCTTATATCCCATTGATCGCCATTTCCGCAACCCTTATACGAGCTACTGGTTTGATGATAATGTTACATCAGAATCAGAGTAAAATGAGAAGCCAACGAGATTTCTGTTAAAGCACTAACGCAAGTCTAAGAGATCACATTTCTCCTAAATCACCTTCATTTATTGACAATAGGGTAATAAACCATTGAGAAAATATAATTTTACGCGATTAATAAACCACTTACACTATTTGTATAACAAGTTTAATTAAAACTTTTGGAATACTATAATATTACAGAATCAAACTATTTAAATATGCATAAAATTCCTACAACTGTTGAAAGCAACAAATCAAAGTAAGTTCGCGAACTCAAATTGGAAAATTATCTCTTGCACGGAAAAAAAAATGGCTGAATTTACCATTTAAAATAGTGAACATGCGCTCTGAACGCATTTTTCCAGGAATTTAGTAAGCTTTACTATTTAAAATTGTAATTTTTGCTGAGAAAATTGCAAACCCTGTTTTTTCATTGTAAAAGTTACAATTTGAAATAGTAAAAGTTACTAAATTCCAGGAAAACTGCGTTCAGAGCGCATGTTAACTATTTTAAATGGTAAATTCAGCCATTTTCTTTTTTATGTCTGCTATGCATATTTTAATGCATTTCCAACCTTCTGCAGAATAAATAACGATATAGATGTTTGTTCATCACGAGGCAGAAAATGAACAGGATGATGCATGTTTATACATATTTTAAAAGTGCATTTTCCGCAAGCTTTGGAAATACACCTCAATTCACTCTAAATCGACATTGATGGATTTATCAAGAAAAGAGACTCCTGTAGGTAAACAAAATCTAACGAAATGAAAAACAGGTAATCGATTCAACTTTTTACAACATTCTGTCAGGTTCAGATCCTGATCTATCTTCGAAAAAGCTCTCCCTCGTGTGAATATATCGACTAGAAGAAAGTATCTTATATTCCTTTCGGCAAATTGCTTGAATCACGTGCAGTGTAAGCTCTTCCACAGCAATTCACATACTTAACGAACATCCGACGAGTCAAGAAATTTTATGCTTGCTCCACTTATTTTCCATTTGAGGCTAAGTCAACTAAAAGACAATTCCGCAATTAAATAAAATCATTATTTTTATACAAAAATTTGATTTTTTTTAAATTACTAAGGTTTATTTAGGAATTATAATTACTTTGTTCTCCTTTATATGAAAAGTGAGATTTCATATTGTCTCTTTAAATTAACAGAGGCAGAAATCGATTTGTAGAAGTTAATACGGTGGAACAACGTGGGAAATAAAGGCTGCGAAAATGAAAGCCATTTGAATAAATTTAAAGAGATGCATAAAGCGTGAGCAAATAATTCTCCACCGTGTTATTCTTTTATGTCACAAAAGCAATTACACATGAATTCTTTCTACTTTTCTTCATCTTAAAAAAAATGAAATTAAATCAGAAAAGCACAGTCGAATTAAGGAAATTCTAATCCTACATTGGAAACACCTGCTAATACTTTCTTCACCGAAAGCTGCTTCAACTGTAGCGGTTCTTATTTCAAAGCATTTAAATTCAGCATTTCAAGTTTGAAAGCATTTCCCAACTTCTGTATTGCTCTACTTTCAACAAATGCGAACTCGAAAGCATCTAATTTCAAAATGTTAATAGTTAGCCATTTAATCTATAATTTGTATGGAATCAAACAGATTTTTTTTTGTAATATAAACTTTGTATTTTGATTCAACTGAGTGATAAGTTGAATCTATTTGTAAAAAAAAGTGTACAGAAAATGAAAGTTAATTTAAACCCCGAGTTAAAAGCTGCAGATGCAACTAGGTTGTATTCCCACGCAATCATAAATTTTCACGTTTCAAATATCCCAGTTCCTGTTATTACTTTCTGAAAATTTTTATCACTATTTTTCAGCTTGGAAAGATGAGAGGGCTTTCGCGATGGAAAATCAGTCGCTAAAAACAAATCACCCAAGCATTTCGGCATCAATTTCAGTGTGGCATGAATTCCACACTATCTATAAAATCCATATACTGATTACAGTAAAAATAATATTTCTTGCGATGCTTCGTGTAAAAAATTTTAGATCACGCATTTTAGACATTTTTAAATATGTAAAGAATATAATCATTTGTGAGAATAAATGAGACCGAGTTGACGAGATTCGAATCTTAAAATAGAAACCGGAAGCTCAAATACTCGGAATTATTTTCAAAATGCTTTCCCTGAAAGGCATACTTTTATTCTAAAGTTACCTTGTCGCTATAGAATATCGCTCTTGTTTACAATAAAGTTAATGCATGGCTGAGATATTTTTTCAAATCATGCAAGTCACGTGAAACATGCACAGCTCACTTTAAAAATGTTATGAAATGATCTGTTTGTTCAAATTACTAAACAAGAGAAGAAATATTTTCTGAACTAGAAATAAGATAAAATTATAAAAGTCTGCCTTTTATTTTCCTACCCCTTGTCATCTGTAAAGTGTCCAATTTAGAGTTCAAGCCCCCTGGAAAAGTATTCAACACAGATAACTATCTTTTTTCTTGGTATTACTACAAGCTTTTATCATTGTCTACTTCCGCTCTGACATATTTCAATTGCAAACAGTCTAAAGTATTATAGAAATTCCATTTTTAATTTAAATTTTATAAATATTACTCACAACTATATGCGGAATGTTAGATTAACCTTTTGGATTTGATTCTTTATCTCAAAGTATGTCAATTTAATTATTTTAATTAAAATTTAGATATAGCTTTATCTGCAATACCCTATAAAATCAATTTAATGCCTATCGCCATAAAATTACTGCTACTACAATAGAAAGAACTTTTTATACGTTTTTTATTGCAATAAAACGTAATTTATTCATCATTGAAATTTATATTCATTACTATCGATTGAAAATGCTCTTTGCGTTCTTTCAAATGCAAGTTTCTAAGAATTCTCACAACGTTTCGAGCACTTTAACACTTTTCATAAAATTTAATAAAGAAGGAAGAAGTGAACAACTCTTTGTTCGACATTTACACAAACCGTATGCATACGTTGGCAACAATGAGTGAAATAACTGGAAGTAACTGACACTAATACAATAGCCAATCGACTGCACGCAATAAATTACTAAATAAAGGAAATAGCTGTCGACGAAGAACGATCAGTGTTTCAAGATACTCTATACGCTCCTTAACAACTATTGAGAGCAATTTGATAACGATGTAGCAACTGGGATTTTAAAATAAGAAATATTTGGCTTGCGAAGTTCTTCGATAATCCCGAAATTTTAATAATTTGTTTCTAAGTTTTTATAGATCCCTTAATTTTTTTACTGATTGTCTGACTAAAGTAGATCTTTACTACTGGATAGATTGACGAAACTCGGACTATATTATTGTATCACAATCAGCAATAATTTTTTTCTATGTTTTTATAGATCCTTTTAATTTTTTACGGATTGTCTGACTAGAGTAGATCTTTACTACTGAATAGATTGACAAAACTCGAGCTATATTAATGTGTCACAATCAGCAATAATTTTTTTTCAAATTACAAATGTCTGTCATGTTTTAATATATTTTATAGAAGGTTTCACTCTTTTCCTGGTTGTCTGACTAAAAAGGATCTCTACTACTGATAAAATTGCCGAAACTCCTATATTGTTGTAGCACAGCAATGAAAATCCCTTTTTTTTCCTGTAGAATTTTAAAAGACGTTCATTTAATGCATGTGGAATTTATTCCATTCTTATTCCATTTATTCTCTGCAATCTTCATAGAATTTTGATCGATAACCCCGTTCATCTGCTATTTAGAGTTCGATTTTGAAAAACGGACTTTTATTTTTTTTATAAACAAACAAAAATTACTTCTTCTTGTTTGTATTATTTTTAATACCTATTTTTAAAAACCTTTAGTATCAATCAAGTTTTTATAGACTATTTCATTTTTTTCACAATTGTCTGACTAAAACTGACCTTTACTACTTATCATATTCCAGAGACTCCAATTACATTTCGACAGAAAATGTATGTATTTAGCGAAAAAGTTTCCTTAAATTTCCACAGAATTTTTTCACAAAAAGGTTATAGAATTTTTCAGATTTTTCACGTTTAATGTTCCATTGTTAACGAAAATTATGGCATAAGCTACGAAAATATCAACTACAACCGTGTATACAAGCCAACTGAGTTACAGCCACATTCAAAAGTGTCAGCTCTTTTATATCCTTTAGTTAACAAATATTTCCCTCAAAAAGCGGGGAAAAATTGAAATTGTCACGTCTCAATTTATTATCCAATAACATATAAATTCGAGCATAAATCTCACAGTAAAAGCTCTTTTCTAAGTATGGGGACTCGAAATGAGTTAAAAATGTTTCACATTTTTGACAATGAACCAAGAAGGTAGCGTAGCTAAAAATATTTTGCTTTTCGTGACTTTTCATGCAAAATCTAGATATATATTACAGAGAAGTAAAAGAAATATAAAATTTGAAACTCACGGATGAGAAACACGTCGATGGAGACTTCTCATGGACATAGCTCTTACACGCGTACGATTTGTGGTCCAGGTGGCGCTGGAGTTGGCCGTAGGGGTGGTTTGGCGCGTGGTGGGGGGAGCGTTGTACTGCTCCCCCCCCGTGGCCACCCCCGCAGCGCCGAAAGTAGCACCCGAAGTAGCCAGACCTGCAGATCGGCGAAATGGGCCCGAGGTACCCACCAATCGTCGTGCTAGTCTGCGGGCGAGCCGACGGGCCAGGCGCGCCCCAGCAGCACCGGCACCCACGCTGACGACAACTTTACCCACCCCCCTGTATCAGGGGGTGGTACACTCGCCGGACTTACGGTCCCGATATTCACTTCTTTTTTTAAAAGTAACTGCGTCCTTTCCTTCCCCGTTTCCGCACTAGCCACTTGTCCTTCCGTTGCTTTATTTTCTAAAAATCCCACTGGTGAAAAACAATCAGTCCCTTCAGGACCAACCCGGTTGGAACAGCAACATGATTGGAAGAAGTTGTCTGGCTGAAAAATAAAAATTAATCTTCATTAATTCATAGCTTAGGGACCATTCACAAAATATCTGATACTCTTGAGGACGGGGGGGGGGGGATGCTGAGGAAAATATCTTGGTTTATCATGCGGGGGGTGTTGTAGTATTTCTTTAAACAAATTTCAAAGCTTCTAAATTATTTTCTTGTCTGCTATTAGTTATAAAGCAAATCGATGTTTGCACTTGTCATTAAAATCAGGATCGCATGAAATTTTAATACATAGTTTATGATGATAAAACATGACTCATGACGCTGTCAATATAGATGTAACCAGGTCGATTTCCTAGTAGAAATTGGTCCTAGTTTTATACAAGTTTCTAGTCAATTTTTCTAGTCAATCTGTCAGAAATCAGTAGATGGGTCTTTCGAGTTGAAACTGAGCAGGAAATCCTAGTTAGTTTGTATCGAGATACAGGCAAGGAAAAACTATTCTCGTATTGAATCAGAAAATTTCATTGATTACTAGTTAAGGATTTCCTCATTCAAATGTGTTCAGGAAATTCTAGTTAGGTTCTAACTAGGCACTACCTCGTTTCTCTAGTCTAGTTTTTCCTCATTTCAACCCTACGAGTTACTTGAGAGTGTTAAGGAAAAACTAGACCAATTTCTACTAGGGTTATTGAGACTTTATTCTTGATAATTTTATTTAAGTTCCTATTCAAAATATTTTGGAGGAATTAATTTCTCATTCCCAATTCTTTCTTCAGCTATTTCCAGTTTATCTGAGAAATCTTCGCGCCTTATTCTTCATTTATTAATAAAATGAAATTAGAACTTAATCTTATTCCATATATAAGAATAAGGCCACTTCAGAAGTTATGTCACGATATGTATCTGTTGGAGAGGGATCTTGAATAGTGTTTTGAATTGTTTTTTGAACTGTTGTTTCATTCTTTAAAATGCAAAGAAGATCAATTCAATACATTCCACGGAATCCAATATGGAAGATATTTATATTAAATATTACCCTTAGCTTTTTTCACCGCATTGATTTTTTTATGCTTCTATGCGTTTTATATATAAATACTGCATCCGAATATATAATTCCGAGATCGATAGGGTAATGTAGCACATTACACTGCAGTAGCTTACATCAATCTGCGAAATTTGCTCTTCTCTTTGTAACTTATTGATATCATTGCCCGGCTTTAAATTTGAAAGTACAATATCATTTGTAATACTTGAAATATTCTAGAAAAATTAAATATGAATTAAAATCGCGATGCCAAATTTAAATAAGGAAAAATCTATGGGTTTGATAAAGCGTTCATGAATTAGGAGTGGAAAATAAAAATTCAGATCGATGAGATCCTCTGCCGGAAAAGTTGGCGCTCAATAACGAATTTAATTACTTTTCCATCACTCGCGATTTATTAAATTGCAATCACTTTGAACTCTCGACTACAGCTATTTATTACAATAGTATCAGCTTTACTTGCTGTCCATTCTATTACTTAAAATGATGGAGAACAGACTGGGATAATTAAAATATCGTGATGGAGATTAAGCTTTTAAAATACGCTTACTATTATCCACTATACACAACATCTATGTTACTCTGAGCTCTTTAAAAAGTTACGCAGAGAATGGGTTGTAAATTAATCTCTTTCTATTAATATTGTAGACAGGCATTCTTCGAGTCATTAATTTTCTTCATAAAAATGTAAACATGTAGTAAAAAAGGAAAATAATGACACTAAAAATCATAAAATTACTATATTAGAAATTTTTCCTCTGATTTTTGTACAGTCTGTATACATATTATATATTACATTTCACAGACGTGACATGACGCTGAGATTAGTTGAAAGAAGATGGAAGCAAAATATAGGATGAGAGTAAACGAGATATGAGCGAAATGGGTTAGGCATTAAATCGGATGGTAGCGAAGTAATAAAGAAACAAAAGGGGACAGATTCTATGGAGATTACATAATATTTCTGAGAGGTATCCCTTCCAATGTCAAAATGTATTATTAATATAACATTGATTCAAATGTAAAAAAAATATTTTACGAATTTTTATATTTTCAATCTACTTTCGAGAAAAAATAATAATTCTTCCTTTTATTATCGGAATAAAAAGAACTTGAAGAATTATATTAAAACAAGTGGTTCGTCAATTCTCATGCAAGTTCGTTAAAATTACTGAAGAAAACTACGAGCTTTTAAAAGAGCAAGTGCTTTTCACAGTTATGCTATAATAAAGCTATGCCATTATAAAATAATGGTGTTTGGTTTCCCTAATGACTTAGAGAATTTTAACAATCCCTTCGAAATGTTTATGACGTGAAATTTCTGATTATATTTCGCGAAAAGAAAACTTTTGTAATAAAATGTGGGAAAAGATAAAACGAAAGTTGACTTGTTAGTTGTTAAATGTTGGCTGCCATAGTTTTAATGGGAAAACGCAGCCGAACTTTCGTAAATTGCATAACACGTTTGGAAATAGATCGGAAAATGCTTTGAAGTCCAGTCGCTTCTCCGAAACGACAAACGTGGCGCAGGTAATCTGTGACTTAAATGGAAAGCAATATCCGAGTGATCACGGATTCGCAGACAGCAAAGGTAATCTGTTGTTTAACCAATGTGCCTAATTATAGTTTGAGAGATCGATGAGAAGGCATTACATTGACGTAAGCGTATACGGAAGTAGAAACACTTCAGGATCCATAGGGTGGCTAATCGCTTGGGAATTAATAAGCCCTTAAGGTTAACGCGTGCCATATTTATCTAAATATGTATTTATTTGTTTATTTTCACGGTCCATTTTTATCTAACGTTATGCGCGACTTTAACACATTTTAATTTCAAAACAAACGTAGAATAACAGTTCAATGAATCCCTAAAACATTTGAGTTTAATGTCCTTTGATGAGTTCACCGGTATATTAAATTTGGTCCAATAGTTATGTTTTGATATCCTATAGAAACAGTAAAACCACTATCCGCAAGTGGAATGCTGAAAAAAATCTTAAGTGTAAGGGTTTCTTCTTTTCAAATGCATATGTGAAAAGTGCGCACTTGTACTGTAATTCACATTCTTTAGATACTTTACTACATATTGTACGTTTACACGTATCGACAGACACACTGAGAGGAAATATTTGAAATTTCAAGCATTAAATACGAACCGGAACTGGAATTTTGTCCACGCATAGACTTTAAACTTGATGTACTGGTATTTTTGGAAATAGATTCAAGAATGTGAATATGGTCGTTGTGGGATATCTTAAAAAATATTTTTTTATTATTTATGAACACGGTTTACTTCAGCAGAACACTTTTCAAAAATATAGAACGACCTTTCTCAACAAATCATCGTATTCATTAAAGAAGAAAAAAATTAGCTTTACGGCAAAAGATCTCGAAAGATTTTTCTCCTTTATTCTCCCCTATTCACATATGTTAGATATGCCGTGATAATCATAAAGATGAATGATGCAGAGTAGGGATTCTAGCATTTATGCTGTATAGCAATCGGACCTCTTTTGTTAACTCACCAGATAAAACGAGAGGACCGATGCTACCAAATAGAGATCTTATATTTTTTTTTATGAAAAATCTAAATTTAAATCCACGTTTTATTAGATTTGTCAAACATTTGGGGGTTTAAATCAATTTTTACAATGTCCATATTTCTACAAATGGAAAGAATATACATGAAGATTACACGGAGAAAACTGGATATT
>CAJFCP010000089.1:396883-439916 GCA_904066005.1 Synergus itoensis
GTAATTTTAATTTTTAATTTTAGAATCTGTTTTAACATCTACGTACAATTTTTCTCAATTTTTATTATAAATTCTTTTTTTCTGTTTTTCAGCATGTACTTTCTTCATTTTAAATATTGGCGCCAAAAATAAATCGATGTATCGAATGTTGGACCTTCTTGCGTGCGCATGGTTAGTTAGCGTGTGCGTCGTGCGTGCGTGAGTGAGATGTGTGCAGTTTAATTCCAGTACAATAAACTGTTAGAAATACGGCTAAAAAGAAGTAAAATGTCGAAATCAGTACCGGACAGGTAAGCTTTGCAAATTTTCTAAAGTTTAGGTACTTATTCTCGTTGACAACTTTTATAGAAGCGAAATTTGGGGTAGGAATCTAGGTCTTGGGAAATAGAGGTTATGTTTTGAACATTTTGCATATTCTCCCACGTGTTCTTGTTTTTATTATTATACAGTTTGTTTAGGGTTATAGTTCGTAAATTTACATTCGATAGAAGTTTTATTCAGCGCATAAGGAATTTTGAATAACTTTCTACAATCTTTGGATATATGTACGCGTCGACGCCGCTTTTGTCAGCTTTTAGGTACCGCTTTACTTCTTTATCGGCTGATGTGCAAAACATAAATGTAGTTTCGACCTCTAGGAGAAGATGCCACTCTTCTGCGAGCGAAAATTCTCTATAGTTTTTGAAAAATTATTAATAATTACGGTTTGAGTCAAGGTTAAGGGCTAATGGAAGGTGTGACTAGCCATATATATTTCGCCAACTTTCTGGTAAGTACATAAATAAATAAAACATATTCTGCACAGCAGACTGCAATGAGGAAAAGATTCACCCAGTTCTCCCTGCTGCGAAAAATATATTTTATTTATTTATTTACGAGAAAGTTGGCGAAATATATGTAGCTAAAGTTACGCCTTCTATTTACCCTTAAAGTTAGAAACAGTCAGAACTCAATATTTTCTCTAATGTTTTAAGTACTGACCTTATAGACCTGTTTAATGTTTTGTTATTTTACACATTTTCTTTCACATTGAGTTGAGTTCACAGAATCAACTATACACGATTTTTTTAATTTTAAAACCAAATCCTAATATTATTAGATGTCTAAGTGATATTCTTGTTTTCAGGTGGTTACAATATAAACCCTTTGGAGAAGTTATCCCAGGCACACAAATTTTGGCTTTTAAAGTTCCACTTCGAGAGGTGAGTCTTCTCATATTTTTCTCTAAATAATATTAGAAAGAATTTATCTCCGGTTTCCATAATTTTCCGAGATGCTTTTTATCGCTTGCAATTTATTAGTAATATTAAAAATAGAAGGATGCGTTCTATTTGCCGATGTCCTGTAAGCTCGAGATTTTTATATCTTAGCGTTATTAGGTACATACATTTTGATTGATTTATCGGTGCTTTAATTGGGTAGCCTAGGGCAAATTTCGAGTCATTGGAATAAATCACAGTTTACAACAGTTGAAATTGATGCAGGGGATTTTGTTTACTCGAAGCACCGAAAGGTACTTAAAACTTTCATCTTGAGGGAGCTCCGAAAGCTCAGTCCATCTCAGCGGACTCGAAACGTAGCTTATGCATTCTGCAAGGTAGTCACATGAAGCTAGAGTGATTTATGCAGATGTAAATCAGCAGTTTGGCGGCAGTGCTGACAGGCCTACACGCCCGTCCCTACGATTCGCGACTAACTACTTGGCCACCAAGTTCCTCTCAAAAATCAAGGGCGAGTAGTAAAAGTAGGGTTTTAAGCTGTCCATATAAAAGTGTAACAAAGATACTAGTTCTAATTGTTTCTTGAGCCTAATTTTTATTCAGAATCTTCAGAATAAGTAGGTCTTCAGAATAATAAGCAGGTGTCAGAATCTGTTTATTAAGAAGTTGCACAATTATAATTAAAACTCACTTTGTAATTAATACTAATATTTAAAAAATATTATTATTTGACTAATAATGTTTCGTGTGCCTGGTTGTTTCTGTGGCCAATAATCGTTAGGTTTGAAAAGTATCCACGAGTAGTCTTCTCACTGCGAGGGATAAAAAAGCAAGCTTGGTTTCTCTTTGTTTTCTTCTGATTATTTCTTTTCTTCTCATTCCCTTCTCCTTCTTTCTCATCTTCCTTACTAAATCACAGATAATCTTCGCTGCGGGGAGAGAGGTTGCGACGGGAATGTGATGATAAGATCGCATTGAATTCCCGAAAGGATTCTATGGTAACATTGGTAGGTGCATGTAATTTTGACCCACGCTTAGGTATTTTATTTAGTTTATATTGGTTTCTTCGTGGCACGAGCCAGTGACATGGTGGTCAACATTTCTCAGAACTTGAAACCCTTGTATAGAATCAAATATGCACAGTTTTCTTATTGCAATCTCTTCATTTCATGTTTCATTCAGAGTAAAAACTGAAGTATTACTTGGAATCGATTTTCAAATTTCATGGGAGTTATAAAAAAATCGAATTTACCCATCATCCAGCAACAAATTAGAACGAGAGTTTTACGGTTGAACATTATTTGTCGAAATTGAAGAGGAAAATACACTTGGAAATTCTAACCCATCTCTTTCATTGCATTGCTTCCATGTGAGATTTCATATCACTTTGATCAAATTGGTGTATTGTTGCAAGCGAAGACCCCCCTTGCAGATATAAAGACGCTTGATATATGCGCACTCTTTCACCCGCTTAAATTCGAACTGGGTGGTGCGAGAATGCTGACTGTTTGTCTAGCAGTCGAGAGATGTGTAACGTATGTTTCTACTTTCTATGGTGTATACACCCTGATGTATGGTGCTCATGCTGCGTCTCGGCAACCCTTTTATTGAAATCTCGGGATTTCCCGTGTACCATCGAGCAGTTATACTCTTTTATTTTCTTTCCAACTTTCAGTTGTATCTCCTATTCTTACGGTCTATCTATCTTGTATTTTCGTGAGTTGTGATTAACGATATAGAAGCAGAAGTCTACACTATACAGTATACGAGGCTATTAAATATTATTTCCTTACTCTTTTTATAATGTTTTCACAACCTGTAACATTATTTGTATGCATTCGTGCTCCAGATGCGTGTACCTACATCCTAACGAAAAGTTGCAAAATGATTTTATTTTGAAATCAATTAGAGAGATCAAATCAATTAGAGGACAGTGTGATTTTATGCAAAAGTATGTTTGGAGTAGATTGCCATTTCTTGCAATAGAGGAATGCCCAACTAATTGATTTCGGCGGCCGCGGACTTTACATAAAACAAGTCGCGGTGTAGCCGTTGGGTCAGAATTGGACGTACGGGCTGATTGGAACCCGCTGCGGGATCTGCGGGGGGTCTCTTTTTAATGGGACGCTCAAGCCCAACGCCATACGCCACCGCCTAATTCTTTAGCACTGAGAAGATTCTTTTAGTCCGTGAAATCCTGGCACGAAAAGCTGACTTTGTTAGCTATTATACTTTTTTACTTTCAAGTGTTACAAGTTGCAAAAAGTATTTAGTGAGGGCAGTCGTTCAGTTGGCATATGAAGAGTATAATGTAACTGCATATCGTTAGTAATGATCAAATATTGTCGTAGAAATTACGTTCCTGTCTTATTTATTGAAAACTTGAAATTTTTACTCAATTTATTATCATCCAGATAGCAAAACAGTCTTCTAAGTTTTCTAGGAATTGTCTGGGAGTTTTATTTTAAAGTTCTGAATTATCAATATCTCACGAAGAAACCTAGAGTCGATTTTTCTTATAGTTTTCGGATAGTGGCCACGTACTCAAATTTATTTTTGGGTTGGTTATAAACCTTCGAGAATCGGCCATACATCTCTACCCTAATTCTTCTTGAGACTTTGGCATTTATCTATATATTCGTATGTATTTTCTGCAAGAAAAGAATATTAATGTGAGGACACACAGTGTCTGACACCACGACGAATCCGTTCTGGGATGAATTATCTCGACGTGGGTGATATCTGTATTTCAGCCTCCTGAAACTCTCAACATTCAGATTGCTATCGTCGCAACTTCTCAGTTACACTAGGGTTAGCCTGCCTTGGCTCCTGAAGAGGACAATATTGTCTTGGAGGTTGCGATAAACAGAGGATGAGTAGAAGCGAGAGTGGATTTCACCTCATAATTTTCCTCAATGCACCATTGCCTTGTCCCTTTTCCAGTTTTCGCTGAAGAATGAATACTTATTTTCCTATATCTTTCGTTATCGCACGAAAAAAGTCATAACGTCGGAACTTTCACACCAAGATTTGCTTGCTTGCTTTCAGATGGAGCATATCAAATGAATTTTCGTGACCAATGCATAAACTGGCTTCGTTGGCATCTTTGCTTTCGTAATATTACAGTGGTGCAATAGTGAAAACAAAAGTCGTACAGAATCAATATTTTGAATACCTCTTCAAAATTGTTCGTTCTTGAAGGCGTGCAATTATATTTTGTTAAAGATGTATTTTCTAAAATACATATTTATTGGGAAAGAAAGATGATCGGAAATTTTTTCCTCTGTTAAATATGCAGGGTTGTAGCCGACCTGAAAGAAGTTTTTTCTTATAGAATTTGTATTGGCCTTTTCTTTAGAAGATCTGATCCCACATAAATAAACCAGGGTGGTGTGGGTTCGACTTCAGGAGCTGTCAACCTCATCACGCCTCTACATTAACTACTTCTATTTGGGCTTCCTAGGGATGAACGGCTTGTAATACCGAACACCAATGAATCGTCTACCAGGCTCTCTGATTAATTTCGTTATGATAACTCAAGAATGTTTTTCCTCCACGGGACTACCCCTATTCACTCTTCCATCTCTTGAGAAAAAGTACACCGATAAAACTAACTGCCTTCTAGAAATTTTGAAAACGATCATTGGATGAGAAATTAAATCACGTTGGAACGAAATGCGAAGGACAGGTCTCGAATCTAAATGAGCTTCCAGTTGAAATAAACTGAGTGTTATTTTTATTTCTACATTTTAACTAAAATCTTAAGGTTACTGGTTCTCTTTTGAAATTTTCGTCACGTGAGTCAGTAGATCGTAAAATTTTTGAGATATTATAAAAACCGAAAAATTAAATTAAATCTCGAAAAATATTCACTGAATATTTCAAGTTCGTTTAATTTTTGAAAAAAGAATGGAATGGATAGAGAGTTTTGTTTATATGTATAATCGAATTGCTTTTCTTTTTGAGTAGGATGTTCCAGGTTCTTATGAACGACAAGTATTTGTTTAACGCCCTGCGGGGTTAGGAGGAGTTCGAGAAATCTCCACCTCTCACATTTCTTCCTCTATCTTTACTTCTGTACTGGAGACTTCGCCCTCTAAAATAAGTAAAAGCGAGACGGAGAATTTTGTGAGAGAAAGAGAAAGAAAGCGAGCATAATTTATGCCGAAGTTGGCGAACAACTTCGATGACTTCGTAAAATATTACTGATCCTGGTTTCGAAGATTTTATCTGCCACCGACACCGCATTTCGTTTCGTTGGAACGCCTTCCTTTTCCGTCTCTTCTTCATCTGTTGTTGCTGATGCTATTGCACTGGCGCCTGCAAGAGGATCATATGTCACGCTAAAATTTTCTCTTCTCAGGAACTAGATTCTTAAGCTACTTTCATCTGTACAAAGTACTCTGACAGGCCCGGCAGATCACGTTCGACCCGGGTGGGTAGTAGTAGGGTGGGGAGAAGTCGGGTGTGAGGGGGGGAAGTTTTTAATTAAATAAAACACTGTAGAGAAGGGAATTTCATAGGGTGGTGATTCATTTTCCCAAAAATGCCATAAAATTCCGGGTGGGTATTTTACCCACATGAAATTTTCCGGGTGGGTAGTACTACCCACCGTACCCACATTATCTGCCGGGCCTGTACTCTGATGGTAAATTGTTTAGATTAAGTCAACAATAATCCACTTATTGATGAAAAAAAAGTTATTTTTTATAGATATTAAAGGGTCAAAATTTGACCTTGGGTTTCGGCATCCAGAACACGGTCTACTAGGATATATTTCTTTTCCGGGAACCCCGTAGAGTAAAGATCTCGAGCAGTTGAAGTTTATCTAATCAGTCGATCATGTTTCGCTCGTTCCCTCATTTTGCAAGACTTGCTTATACGAATATTCACTTATGCAAAAGCATCTGCAACTCGCGTATGTATGATGTACATACATAGTTTTTTTATAGCCCATGGTGTATTATGAACACGTAGTCTACAGAAGGATCCTGATTCTGATCTTTCTTCTACATTTGGCCACTTTAGTGAGCTGCTGTTACAACTTTAATGCATGTCAATGCCAATTAGAAGAATTATTTATTTAACTCAGGAATTCAGACGCTTTTCTGCAAATTTAATTTACATTTATTTGTAGGCAAGGAAAGCTGCGGGGACTGGGCATTTGTGGATTGTGGATTCGGTGGCTTGGATTGCTTTTGGATGGTTTAGGCTGAGATGCGGTATAGTGGCTTTATGCTTCTGGTACATAAATTTCCTTTGAATAGAGCATGTATGAGCCGGCGCCCGCTATTCCATCCCACCTGCCCCCTTCGCGTCACATAACTTTTTCCCTTCTCTTTCACTCTACGTCTCTGTCTCTTTCTTCTATTTGTATTGTGCTTCTTTTCTCCCTTCTCTCTCATCCTCGCTTTTTCTTGCTGCTGGATATTTCCTTGCTTAGCCATACCCTCAACGGCTACCCCGTCTTTCTTCCGATTCGTCGGACTGTTTACAAAAATGTCAACCACAAGCCTGACGACGCGTGAAGAAATTGCGCTTCCGAAATTTATAGCGCCCCTGCCTTTCTTTGTACCCCACGCACAATCAGACCCACGCTCGCGAAGAAAGGAGGGTACAAAAGTGCAAACCTCAAGGCCCACTCTCTATCCAGGCGTAGTGTCCAGATTCTTTTGGCTATATTGCTTCCGTCTCTGGGTCACACCCGCTGTAACCTAAGTTACCCAAGGAAATAAGAGAAAACGGAAGTTCTGGCTCATAATTCGCTGCCAAATTGAGAAAGACGAGAAAGCCATGGAAGCTTTTCAATACTCTTTGTCGGCATGCATCGCGCGTCATCAGTTGGCAGTGTATTTTTCAGTATTTTCAAACCACGCAATTTGTTAGTGTCCGCTTACTCAGAAACCCATGCTCTGTAAGGAATTGTCCAGCAATGGAATAGGAAATGTCCCTATCAAAGGGACTGCCTTTTAGAATCGCAATACACAGTATATGGGTAATGGTTGTTAACGTGACCTATGTACTATTATATTTCCAAGCAACGAGTGGTAAGCTTTTATATCCTCATGATATAAGGCTATGGAGTTGCCAAATGGATGGTCTTTGGGCTCCTTCCTTTATTCTTTATTTATGCTATTATACTCTTATCGATTTGAAAATATAATCCAGACTGTGATCTTGTTCTGTCAGACTGTCTAGTCTACTCTAGGATCAAGTTGAAATGAGTTTCCAATTTTTGCAAGTTCTTCGAATTATCCGTCAATTATCGATACACGAGAAAAGAATGCTCAAGTGACAATTCTCTAATGGTACCAATTTCACGGAACTAATTCCCTATTCGGTACCTGTTTTAGAGTTTTTAGCTATAGCACCTCGGAGAAGTTTGCATGGCGCCAAAAGCGTCGCAAACGGACCTGAAGACTCTTAGAATCCAGGGTCTCCTACTGAAAGAATAGCGAGAAGAGAATGCTGGATAGGCAGGAAACAAACATTCGTTTAACTTTAAATAGTCCCGACAAGTCACGACCGCTAATATCTAGGAGTCGTTAATCTTGTCTTCGGTTTTACAGGTAGGTTGGCTCGTTAATCTAATGTATTCTCACCCCCGTAGCTAAAACAATCAGGTGAAACTCCCAAATTATTATTCCGATGGATGGAAAAGGGAGTTTTTAGAATATCGATCAAAGGCTCAGAAGATCGATTGGAGTTAATTATCTCCAGGTAGTAAGGCAGGTATGCAATTTTCTGCATGATCGGAAAATTGACTTGTGTTTCGGTGTTTTTTGAAAAGCATTTGTTTCAAATACATAGTTCTTTTTTTACAGTCGTGCATAAAACATTTTATAATGTTCAGATTGAAAGTTAATGAACTTTCTTGATATGGTAGTTTGTTTTATAAGGTACTTATGTAAGTCTTAATATGAAATTATCCTGAGGTTTTACTGAGATTATTTGAACTAAGTGCGTTTAGAGTTGTCGCGCTTTAAGAGTGAACAACCTTCGATGTAAATACAGCGGTCAAAGACAACATAGTGTAGACACTTATTCAATTTGTCGACATCCCACGTTCAAAGTGCGAACCTTTGACGCACCAGCTTGACTTGAATGTGACCGACTCATTCGAGTCTACCCACACAAAAGTACTGTAAACGTCTTCACGAGAATCCTTTTGCATTAATGAACATAAACAATTAAATTTTTTTGTGTATAACAGTATTTCCCATCATTTGGATGCATTTGAAAGATATAAAAAGGACTTTCTTGTTCTTAAAATGACGTCTAGAACACCTTCTGAATTCAGGGTGGCAACTATTGGAAGTAGATTGTTTAGATTCGCGTATTTATATCACAAATAACGAGTCAGCCCTAGTGTGTGTGATTTTTCCTGGAAGATGTTAAAGAAATCTTAATTAAGTCTAAGTAAGAAATTCTGTCTCTACCGTCATAAAAATTTTGTTTTTCTTTCTGTTTAGAGTTGCAAGATTCGAAGAATATTCTGTAGGCTAAAAGATGTAGTTTTTCGAATGAGTCCTGGGTTATACACGGTTATACTGTCCATCCGGGAGTGCTTCTTCGTGTTCCAACAAACGAGCCTTTTTGTCGGTAACGTTGTAGGGACTATTTCTCAAGGATCCGAAAAGCAGCTAGTTTTTAATTGCCGCCTTATCGGCCGAGGGTGATCAGGTTCAGAAGGAGAGCATAAATAAGGGAAGACGGCATTTTGAAGCCAGCAAAAGGTCCCCTGCGGCTACCGCTTCCATTACTTCAGTAACTCCTGTCGGTATTTCTAGCAGAACTTTAGGTTTTTAAAATAAGCTCACGCGCCTCGCAAGAGGGAAAAGACCTCCGCCTCCTGCCGGACAGATGGTCCTAGATCCTAGGTAGAATGTCCGAGGGAAGGTGCAGCCACTTAAGAAATAAAACCTGTCAACAAACGACTATCGATTCATTATACTCAACATGATAGCTGTTGTCCTGTTTAGTATGGTAACATATTATTTAAAGAATTCATTTTCAATTCTAGATGTATATGAGACGATTGTTGAAAAAATTATGAAGCGACTCTTAAAAAAATATTACTTTTCAGATAGTATACATTAATATGAATTTTACTGTATACAACCAATCATCTTGATGTGGAATCCCCTATTCAGAATTTAGGCTATTAATTCCTTTTTTCAGTTTCCGCTGCCGATACACAGAACACCCATTGAAATTAATGAATCTTTGTTTCTACGTTCTTCTCGTCTAACTAATGGATTATTTCTTTCATTATGAATAATTCCAAGGGGACTACCCTGATGGTCATAGCCCTTTGTGTATTAATAGTGTTAGTTCTATCCGCATTCGATACAGTTGAACAGTAGGTGTTTGGAGTAAAGTATCATTCTTTCCCACCTCAGTGCTATTAGATTCTCGTTTCAATTATCTAGGCGTCATTTGTCTTCGATGGCATTTGAAACTAATGATTTTTGGAAAGCTTTATTTGAAACATTTTAGGTATAGAAATTTGACGTTTATTAGACGAAGGTGGATCCACACCTAAGGGAGTAGGAAATCTTTCAAACCATTTATTGAAAATTGTTTTCACTTCTTCATACGGGGAAGTAAGTCTCTAATCTACAAGATTTTCTGCACATGAATTTGATTTTCGACGCTGCTCAAGGATCTAGAATCATTCAAGAGGAAGTCGAAGGATCGCCATGAAGGTGAATAATGCCGGGTCCTGAAGTCCTGAACGGTCGATAATCCTGATATGAAATTTTAGAGACAGCAGTTGTATCTCTTTATCATTAGGAAGAAATTAACTGGGATTTTAAATTATTCGATGGATTTCTCGTTTTCGAACTTCATTATCTCAATTCTTCCATTTGTCCTTAGGGAGTCTAAGACAGAAGCTTGACAATTATTAGTGCACTTAAGTCAATATCTAGAAAAATCGCAAATACTTGGTTGTTGCAGTAATGCTTTAAATAAGTCTCACGCCTATAGCGATTATCACGTTCGGACATTTGCCCCGGGCCCATTATTAATGCAACCGAATGAACCGATACTCATTCCGTACTCGTCCTTAGATACGAATCTCTCCGCCCAGCCAATCGGATCGCACGGTCTAAACCCGTAATTACCACTTAGCCCACCCATAGTGGGTGCGATGTGAACGAACAACATTTTCAATTTAAACGTTGTAGAGGATCTTCCGACAATATTCGATGTGCAATTTATGAAAAATATTGATTATGTGCATATCGACAGTAAACGTAAATAACACTCGAAAGTACAGGAGTTTCTATACAAACGAAAATCTCATTTGAATATTTTATGGAAATACTAGTTGTGGAGCAATGTGATACTCAAGACGAGAGAAACGACGTTCCAAAGAGATCGTACGTTACGAGTAAGCATTGGTTTTAAGCGCGCCTTTATTCGAGTTGTTCCTGCCGTCGTCACGTATCGTTATCCGATACGAAGCATCGTCCAATCAATCACTCAAACCGAGATGCGATCCATAGACCTTTGGGATACCTTAAGCCTTGTTATACTCGCACTATTAATTATCACAAGTAGGCGATGACTCGCGTTTTGTTAGCAGAGTTGAGAATAAACTGAATAAGTGTGTCTCTGGAAACAGACGTAGTAATGGAGCCGCTCAGACTTGTTCTATCATAAAACGTTATAACAAGAAGATGGAAACGTCTCTTTTTAAAGACACATATGTCATGCTTATAATCCACTTTTTAGATTAAAGCCTTATTCATTGGTTAAAAAATCGTTGCATTTTTAAAATGGTTTCTCTTTTTTCTGTTTCAGGGAGTGTCGAAGAATCTACAACCACAACAACGGTGAGTAGCCTTTCTTATGCGAAAGAATGTCAACTTTTCTTCTAGGCACGAAAAATGTCGAGTTGTTATTTTAATCTTGGATTCGGCTTTTAAGACAAAGAAATTTCGATTGATTTAGTACTTCTGATAATTTGTTTCTGAAGGGTCGGTTCTTTATTTATGGCGGTCATTCCCTGAAACAAAAGTCCTCTACCTCCTAGGGATTCGCTCGATTTGTATCTTACTTCTACGATTCAAAAGTTTCGAGGGAATATTTAACCAGTCTAGTAATCAGAAAATATCCATTTTATATGAAATATTGGATGGTCGGAAGTTATGCGTATAGCTTTTTGGATGATAGGTTTAATGTTATTTTCGATCGTAATAAAATCAAATCTATAAACGTGATAATATTGATGTTATTGTTTTGCTTTTACAGGTTCACAACTGCTATCCTGCTGCAGTCGTTTCCGCAAGTCAAGTACATCGTGGACTTAACAAATACCAGTCGTTACTATGACAAGAAGGTAAGATGTTTTCTCAATTGATTCTATAGCGACAAAAATACTTGTACCTGTAGTGTTCAATTAGATTAGGCTGACAACATTGGAAATAGCAGGTGCTAAAAACTGTTTGAATTTGTGAATGGATGCAATGGGTACAGGTAGAAAGGATCGTTTGCTTTTGAAGAGTTTATTATAGTTTACTTTAGGTCTCGTGTCTCTTCTCCCTCTCACGCCTGCCGTTTCCACCTGCATTCCTTGATCTACAAGATATCAGAAAGACGTCTCTCTCCTCTTCCTCTTCATCGCATTCTTCATCTATCGTTTCTCCTTAGCGCCTCCTCCTCGTTTTGCTCTATTTTTCACCTGCCGCGGGGCGAACTCGATATCGCATCAGCTCGAGGTCATTTCTGACTTTATTAAGCATTTAAGTGGTGGTTGAGGGGCTCTGGTTAATTTGTGGCGGTTCGACACTGGCAAAGGCCGTCGAGTGGACTAATGAACTTATTATTAGATTTCCAGAATGGTTTTTTGTGATCATCATCCACGTTGTGAAAATGATAGAAGCTCGTCAAACATTTTCTGGGTTAAATTTGACAAGATCAATTACATTTCTAAATCTTAGGTGTCAAATATATGCTTTCAATTTTTTGTTAGCATTCAAAGGTATTCGTTTGAAAAAATGCACCGTTCCTTTCATTTTGTTCGAACATGAGAGGCGTTCTAACATCTAAAGAGTCTCACCAAGCGATAATTAATACATCGCATATATATTATCTCAAGGCGTGATAACTCGCTTTAACGCGCCTAATTGGAGCATTATTACTTAATGGAACTCTTCGTGTTCCTTTCTTAATTCCTGTTCGACGAGCATCAGCTAAGATAGGACGACTCATGCAACGAAAACAAAGGATCACATAATAAGGCCCTAGAGATATTATCAGCGAGATCGGCATGTTCTTCAAGCAGGTTTATCTCTATTTTAATAAACTCTTCGGCTTTCATCTCAGATTTATCGTCGTTAGGCTTACCTTTTTCTCGACTTGCTTCATTAAGGCTTGACAACTTTGTCATACCTAGACAATTTTAAATGCTGTCTTAGTTGAAACAAAGTGTTAGCACCTCAGAAAATTGGTACAAGTTTTTCATTATTGATTGACTATTTTGAATAATTAAAGTACCATTTGAGCTACAAAAATCGTAGCTACTTTTTGATCTCAATGCGTCTAGTAGACTAGCTTAACCAGGTGTAGACTGGTCGTTGTGACAACATAATTACCAAGCTAATAACCGGCTTTGATAATTAGGGACGTCGTCCATCATGACGAAAAAAATCTGTTTTCAGTTACGGTTATCCGTATGCATATATGTGGAAATGAGGCACTCAGGTGAAAGTATATCTCTTCCTAGCTGTTGACATTCAACATCATTATTTGAATATTTAATTTGCTGACAGTTGCTGACTTTGATAACATCTCTTTAATTATTTTTTCAGGAATTCACCGATGCTGGAGTGCAGTACGAAAAAGTCATGGTGCCAGGAATACAGGTACCACCGATGGACGCCGTAAAAAAGTATGTGCTTGAGACTAATTGAAAACGAAAAAAATAATATATAAAAGTGCACAAATGCAATTATAGTAATTAGAGTATTACGTACGTCATGATATTATATTTCTTATGTCGACATTTGTACACGTACGTGACAATAAGTTGACTCGTACCAAGTGCAAAGGAGATTCAAATCGTGAAGTGATGATGATGGTGTGTAGCGTGCTGCTGAAGTAGCGATAACCTCGACGTTACAGGTAGCTTAGTTGCATTGCCATCGAGGCATCTGATCGCATACGAGTAGCGAATATAGGTGGTGTGGCGTGGCGTGGGCGCCCTTCGGCGATCATTGGAGCGCGCGCGTGCAAAACACGACGTGCAACTCTTGTAGGATCCGTGTAAGCCGCCTATCTAGCTTAATGTCAATCGGATTCCAAATTTTTTTTGCTCAATCTTCTCTTGTAATATGTAAGTTGGAATTAAGATGAGTTCTGGTATTGATGCATTACATTACATTCGGATAAATTCGTACTTAAAAAAAAATTTAAACAGAAGAGACATGACATTACTGAAACTTGGAATCATACCAACTGCATTACTTTAAATTGTATTCTATGAGATAGAATACAATTTACTACCTTGTCGTTTGAACTCTTCTTAATGTCAGTAAATCATTTTACGCTTCTAAAAGTTTTGGCGATTTCGCCCTGTATTTGTGCAGCGTCAGATTTACTCAGTTAAGGGACAGATTGAGCGAGTGTCAGTTGATGGTTAATTCCGTAATCATGATCAGCGATGACAGTTCTATTTGAGGGTGATGTACATTGCCTCTCTTGGCAGCACGACAGGGATCGAGATGGAGTAGCGTGTTAACCTTTGCACGGCGCCATACCATGAACCTACACGCGCGCACGCACGCACGCACGCACGCATCACAACCTCCCTCTCTCCTCTTGTGTCTCGTATGCAAAACAGGTCCGCGGGCTGGCCAGCCGGCTAATTAACTGCAATAAACGTCCGATGATTTACAGAACGTTGGAGCACCGTTCGCACACCCTCTCCGCCACCCTCGCTTCTCTTTCGCTGTGCATTTCCTCATCTTTCTTTCGCAAACGCATTAAAAAATTTATGCTTGATCGCGATGAGCCGAGCATCGGGAAACATTCAGCTGAAGAAAAAATTGTTAATATTAGATTTATTTTGTTCGTCTTTAATTTATTGAAACCTCTTATTCAACTGTAATCAATATGTTATTGTGCGTGCTAGACTTCATTGATTATGTCATTGAAATTTCACATTGTCTAGGTTGATCTCGTGTTTCCAAGATTTAGCGATAGGCATTACAAGTGTTTACTTGTTGTAAGCACAGGTCTTAGATTGATTAGATGCGAATAACTGGTACGTACGTGCGTACATGTACGTAGCGTGAACGCTGAGTAAAAACATTGACTCGACATGAACAACTACTACGCTACCTATGGTGATAATCTTGATGATAACCTCTTGTTGGCAATACGAGCAAAATTTAAATAATTTTACCTGGAATGCTATTTTAATTGAAACATGAGCATATGCAATGACTTTCCTTTAATGTGTAATACCAACACCATCAAATACTCGATCAACGTGACAGATTCTCGCATTTCCTGGGCAACTATATATTCAGAATCCTGTTCGGTGGGCTGTGATCATCCACCAGACTAGTTTTAACCAACTTTTCTTACTTCCATGTTTGCTATGTGTACGCATTGATAAGATTTGTACGGTATGTAAATGGATTAGAACCAGAGATCTAGACGAAACTTTATAGAAAAACTCGAAGAAAATTTTAGTTTGGATTCTTGATTAGAATAGAGATCTCATGTTATTAAATTCACCAGTAATTTATGAAACGTGCACTTTCGGAAGTGTCATTGTAGGGTTGAGCAATCTTTTTATATTATTAGCATGATGCTAATCATTGAGATTCTTGGAGTAGGATTTGCGCAGAACTCGGTATGAGTACGTATGAACCATCCAGCTTGTCGAGCATCGGACGAACGTGGGTGTTTGGCGCCTCACTAGCGACGTCTTTATTCGCCAAGACACCGAACATAGGTTTTCGCGTGTTTTCTGTCTTGTATTGCGAGACAATGCCCATATATTCCGAAGACGTAAGGAGATACTTTTTAAGGCAGCTCTCCGAAGAAGCAAAGATGGAAAAGGATGGAGCCAATTAATCTTTAGAGCGTATATGCAATTTTAATTGATTAGAGTAGAGTTGTGACAGGAGCGAACTGTTCTAGGTTTGTTCTGAGTGACAAAAAATTAACTTTAATTGTCAAGAAGTAATGGAACGTGATTAAAGTTATCAGTACACGCGTATCATATGATACGCGTGGACCAGAGGTGTCTTGACTTCTTCTTGGTCAATGGTCGGAGGTGAACCCATCTCAAATATTTTGACGTGCAGCATCTCGTTCTCTTGGATGCCAAAAGAACCGAAGAATGAGAAGTGGGAAAGATGGGAAGAAATGTTTTAAGACGTGATTGTGGGTGGTAAGCAGCCTGACGTTCTCTCGAATGCATAATGTGCGCCACAGCGCGCTAGTTTGTACTTCCGTAGACGTTAATTCAAGTGAGAAAAAATGAAAGGGACAGTGGAGGTAACCACTTCGGACTTAAGAGTAACGAACTTTTAATGAAAAATGTGTGTTTATTCGTCAAGCTGGACCACCCGAGAAATTTCTTGATCACATATTCGCGCTTTTTTCCTTCCCGTCATACACCTTCGTATGCTTTGTTTGCTTTCGTGTAATCTTAAGTAGCAGAATGAATTAAATTAACATTCTTCTTGGAAATAGAATGCATAGAGAATTCGTTTTTTATTCATTTCATCTTTGGAGTTGCTGATCAAGCAGAGACAAGCCAATGTTTGGCGATACCCTTTTCCATGGGATCTGAATCGAAAGTTTGAAGGGAGATTGGAGAGAGTTCCGAAATTACCAAAGCGGATTCACTTGATGTGCGTGGGTCACCGATTGAGAAACAGTTCTTGGCAATGTTTGCCAAGTACTTCCATGATCACTTCCAAGTTCCTGACTGTTCACTGTGCGACGGGAAGAATGTTCAATTGTACAAACCGTGAGACCATTCACCTACGTAGGATCTCTAGAAACACATGCATTAAACATTCTCAAACATGAATGAATGCGGTCTGGCATTTTCATCAAGTCATGTCCAATCACTAAGCAAACATGTTTTTCGAGAATGCACTTTTAAAATATATTTAGTCGAATGACTATTATGAGATTAAGAAAATTCGAAGTTGTATTCTTGCAGCGGTGATTGTTTACTTGAGCCAATATCAAGAAACAAACTTGAACGCCAATAGTTATCCACATGTACCCGCATGAGTATGTATCGAATGCTCGTATTTATAAGCTAATTGATAGCCTGAGAAAGGTTTTCAGCAGTAGGTGTAAATCGAAGGGGACGCAGTTACTTCGTGCGTACATGATGGCCTTCACAAGATTGTGTTATGCTAATCATTGTAATAAAGATGACACCTTGCACGAAAGATATCTGGAAAAGACTGAATAATTTCTGGTCATTTCGAGGTTTCATTGTTCAAATTTAGGGACAAACAGAGAACTGTATTCTGAGATGGTAATTTTTCATCATTGTTTTCATTAAACTGAATGTATAAATGTGGAACTGCGTTTAAGGTATAGCTTGTACCTTAAACTATAGACTATGCGGAAAAATTGTGAGCTTGTTTTCCGCTTGCTCATTGAGCAATTGATTTCCATCGAATTTATTGCCTCCTGCGCAAGGGATTCTGCGTAAATGGACCATTTCGGCCGAATTATTGCAGGCTCGAGGAGTCAGTTAAATTAATCCCAATGCCTGCAAATCACGTATGCTGGCAAACGCGTATATTGCGCGTTACGTACACACTTTGTGGTTACGATGGACGCGTGCTGGACCAGGCCACACACGCTGTGATATTCAAATGAGCCTCATGTACCTCCGACAATTGCGCCGCTATATAAACGTCGCTCGCAGTTTCATGCGCGTCTGCTTATTTCAGATGATACGCCGCCGCAATTGCTGTATTAACGCCTTGCCTTTCCTCGACAACCGTTCGTGAGAACATGGTTACGGGTACTTTGCCCGTGATTCACACAGCAGTTTGTCCCACAAAACCAATAACGATGACTGTGTTCAGGAGAGAAAAAATGATTTGCAAGATAAATTAACTTGTCGTTGTTATTCGAATTATAAAAATTTTATGTCTAAAATTTGAATTTCGTCCTCATTTTTTGTTTCGTCAGAGGAAAGGAAAACTGTAGTAAACACTTTCCTGAATGCAGCCTCAGGAATGTGTGTATTGCTTAATCACTATGTGGTTTTGAAGAGTGAAATTCATGAAAAGGTATAGCTATAGGTATTTAAAACACGTTTTTTTTAGAACTTTTAACCTTTAGCGTGACTCACGAATCGTGGGTAAGTTACAGTATGACGTAATTTCATGATCCCAACTCACATATAATTAGGGGCTCTTTCTTTCGATGAACTTTCAAGAGAACTTGAGAGATGATCGAAAAACAAGTGAACTCACAATTCTGATCAATAGTATATAAAAATTGTATATTGTTTTGGAAGATTTGAAACCTATTGTCTGTTGTTCTCGAAATCGATATTGTGTACAAATATACCGACTCCTCTCGAGTAAATTCCATCTTGATGGATGACAAGTTCCATAAATATTGATGTTTGTCTAACCCAACTTGTGTTTGAGTGTGGATATTACGTCCTACGAGACTTCAGTGAATTCGTTTTTTCGAGTGATGATAAAGGTTTTCGTTGGTCAATCACTAGTTCATTGGACGAGAATCCCACTGGGCGCGTGGTGCGAAGCGCCATGTCCATCGACACCCTGACGTATCCGCGGCGAATCTGTAATTCAAATTTCAAGTCAAATTAATTTAACGTTCGTCATTTTTCACGTGGCGCCGCAACTTATAGCTTTCTTACCACAGCTATTCGATATTTCATTCTGAGATGCTGACGTCGGCTCTGATCGATGCGTCCTTGCCCTTCGCGTCCCTTTTTCTGTTGTGTACCTATTTACTAAACGACGTGGCTTTTCTGACAAGAAACTCGTCGGTCGTAGTGTCTGGAATTCAACATGAAATGCTTGTCTATTGTCTCAGAAAGTATAAAGATTAAAAGAATAGAGATTAAAAATAGAAATTAAATATTATTATTATTAAATATAATATTATTATATTATATATAAAACAGTCATGATTTAGGTTTTTCCTTTATCGTTTTGATTAATGTTAATTTGGTGCTGTAGAAAAGATAAAATGTTTGTTTTAATTTAAAAATGGATGTTGTGAAGGATAAGAGTTTTAGATGAGAGAATTTATAAATTTAGGGACATGATAATGACTCATGATTTGATTCTAAATATGCTGTCAAGTGAAATTGCATTCATATCGTTCTTTTTCATGCTCGTTAAAGCATTATCTTTTCTGTAAGTACCGGCACGTTCGCACCGTGAAACGAAGCGGTACGAGCTGGTGGGTTCGCATTGTGAGAGTCATTATGAGTTAAGCGGTCTCATATAAGATACCTATAGGTGTTTCTTCTTGTAACCGAACGATATTGGACTCTCAAGAGTCGAAGGGAATGAAGGAGTCGAACTGAGTTAGTGGTTATAATCACGTTAGACTAATCGCTGCTGTAGGGGATGTGCCAGAGAAGAAAGGGATGAGAGCGCTAAAACGGTCTATTAATGTCCAATTGGCCTTACCATTCCACTAATCCTAATCTTCCTAGTGAATGGAACCAAGATTTTCGAGAAACGATGATCCGAAGCGAAAGAGAACTATAGGAAAGCTTTTTAAGATTTATCATGGTGCCATAATCTTGATGGAGAGACAACGTATGCTTTAGTTCAGTTAATGTATCTTCCTTCGCATACTTTCTGCTTCAAGATGTAGAAATAAAAGAAAGAATATTTCATTTTACAAAATTATGCAAAAGTATTCAAGCAATCTTTAATTAAATAAAAATATTTCTTCGAGCTCATTTGCCATAGGGATAGATAGGAACACGGACCTAACTCGCGCGGAATGTGCTTGGAATTTTTGCGGAATTCGAAAGGGGAATATACCCTGAGAGATAATTTATTAGACAGTCATAGGCTTAATCCATTAATAAGTCTCCACTCTTTCTTTCCGACTGTCTTTTCTTCTCTTTCATGGAGAGAATGAAAAAAAAAAGATTATGATGCATAAGACCACGTGAAGCTAGTACAAAATAGTTTTATTCAGAATAAATATTAATATTATTAACAACTATTACAAATCTTTTAATCTTTGTATTTTTCTCTGTTTCAGGTTCTTTAAAGCCATGGACAACTTTACTGCTGCTTGCAGAGATGGTGAGTGTGCATGAATATGTCTATTTCGTTTTCTTGATGTGATTTCACCAAAATGACGAGAATTTTCTGTCTTTGGGCTTGTCATTGATGAATCTTGTCAGAGAATTCCAAGTTTCATTTCGAAAAGCTACGGATCGCCTACGCATTTATGGCCTCGTATACACCCAGCGTTGTTAATTATCTACCGCCGTTTATCAACCGGCAAAGAAGAAAGTTCCCTTGAGTATAAATGTTCCTTTTTTTTTTATTCTTCCTCGTTTTCGTGTGTCTGTTCGTCCCCTTCTTCACCATCGTGTCTAAACTTCTTTTCTTTCGGTACAAATTTCCTCCTTCCATTTATCCTTGCTTCAAATGTTAAAATTTTCTATCACGGTACTTTATTCTTATACAGAGTGTCTAGCGACCTTGAAAACCTAGAATTTTTTTCTAAAACATAAACAGAAATATTTCAAAAATTTCCGTAATTAAATAAGGAACTTTGATTAAACAAAGTTTTAAATTCCTTTTTATTGTAAACTCTTCATATATTTTATTTGAAAATTAAATTAACTTCAAGCATACAGATAGATGTATTGTGACTAAGCAGTGTGTGTGTGTGCCTCAACAATTTATGGTTACGAATTCGGATATTAATTTCTTATTTAAAATATCACTCAATTTATTTATCCTTATTCCTCGTATTATTAGTAAAATAAAAGAGGAACGGAATATTTCCAATTCATTTAAATAATGAAATGGGGATTTAAATATGAGTATTTATAAAAAATAAAGAATTCGAACCACTTTTTGTTTGGGGCACTAAACACCTTGTTTATAATACATACTGTTTATTAATTTTATTTTAGGAAAACCATTTCGTTCATTCACGCATTTTTAAATCGTTAGGGAATTCTTAGATAACTCCCTTGATTTCTAATTATGGAAGTGACACACCTTTCCCACGCAGTTTTTCTCAGAAGACATCAACAAATATGCATTCCTAGAAAAAGAAAGCAATCTAGAATCATTCATTGAAATTGAATGGTACTTAGTATTCATCAATGTTTAGTGTTCAGGCTCCCACGCTTATCGTGAAATATTGTAGCCGGTTGAAGATATAAAATTTACGATAAGATATTGATTTGCTTTTTTTTTTTTTTGAAGCTCATATTAGAGATTGGAGGATGCAATACGCGGAGGAAGCAGATAATCGTTTTCCCCGCATGAGAATTGAAGCATGCAAAGTAGAACTCGGATCGTTCGATTGATTTAGGGCTGCAGTAATCGGTCGCTTGAAATCCCTTAGATCCTCTCAGGGCGGCGATATTTTCAACTTTATGTACCCGGCGTACGGTCAGACGTTAATGTCCACCGTTTCAGCGGCTCCTCAATATTTTCACCAGAGTTTACGTCCGCTACTAACAGAGTCCGGCCGCTCTTGCACCAGGGGCTGTTTGAGCCGTTCTTTTTTGCATATATCATATTGCCACATTAACCACGTCGCTTCGGGATACTCTTCGACTACTCTAGTAGCTTGAAAACTGACCAAAGTGAACGGGGTGAACACTGAATGTAGCACTCAGGAGTTTCATTTAAATGTCTACTAGAAGATTTCCAAATTGCTGCTTCAAAGGGATGCATGCGACCCTAGCGCTTGTAACTTTCTCTTAACTTCATCTTAAGAGAGGCGATTATTTTATCACATTTTCTTTGAAAGGAAATTTGAAAGGAACAGCGGAATTTATAACAATGATTTTTTAATGTGTACTCTATAGACGTTTTAAAAATCCTTGAGAAATCTAAGGAACACGGGATTGGGTTGAAGTTTCAGATGTCTAGTCTGACGATTTTTTTATTTTACATTCATTGAAATAAAAATATAAAAAGAAAAGGTTTTCACAGCTTCCAAAACTCAAAATTTTTATATATATTTACTCAGCGTTGTCCGGGATTTTAAGAGGTTTCTTATAGAAACATTATTATTATTCTATATAATTTAAAGGATTTTTAAAGATTTTAAGTGATTTTAAGGACTTTTTCAGGATTTCAAAGATTTTTTTTTTTTTAAATTGGGATTTCCGGAAATATTGAGGGATCTTATGAGATTTCATGTAATTTTCAGGAATTTAAGGGACTTCAAGAAATTTGAAGGGAATTTACCAACTTTTATAGGATTTTGAAGAAGTTTAATAAGATTTTATAAAATTTTAATGGATTTCACAGAATTTTACGCCTTTTAGGGATTTTATGAAGTCACAATTTTACGATATGTGGGATTTTAGATAATTTTAAGGAATTTAACAATGTTTTATTGGACATAAACAATTTTAAGGACTTTTAAGAGCTTTCAATGGATTTCATGAGATTTCAAGATATTTCAAAAGATTTTATATAAACTCCATGGAATTTTGTGTATTTTAAACGATCTTAATTTCAAGTGATTTAAAAGTATTTTAAGAAATTTCATTTGATTTCATCTAAAATAAAATCAATACTCCTTGATATTTCTTAAGTCATTTTAAATTTCTCAAAATCTCTTGGAAAACCCTAAACTCTTGAATTATTTTAAAATCAATTGAATCTCTTCTTGATAACTCTTCAAACTCTTTTAAAAATCCTTTGAATTTACTTAAAATCTTTTGAAATCCCTTAAAATTCTTTGAAGTTCCTAAAAATCAAATGAAATTCCTTAAAATATCTTGAAGTTCCATAAAGTCACTTAAAATCTCTATGAAATCTTTATGACAGATTTATGAAATCTGTGAAATTTTTGCTAATAAATAAATAAAAATAAAAAATGTTTTGGGGACTGTTTTTTATATTCTTAATCTAATAAATAATAAAAATAAAAATAAAAAAATAAAAAACTTTGTCAGACTAGACGTTTGAAACTTCAGCGCAATGCACGCGGGTTCGTCCGAAAGCGTGTTAATTTTGTGCCACCGTGGAATTCGCATATATTGCTACCTTTCTGTCGGTAGCTCCACCTATTTCGATGCGATGCAATCGAGATTCTTTGCTTTCATCTTGAGCCGCGTGATCGATAGCGATTTGCAACGCCTCGTAAGAACTCGAATCGAACCGAGCTCTTCATTTTCAACTCTATCAAGCGCGATCCAATGATAGTCCCGGCATTGTTTTGCGATCTTTGCTTTAGAATTAGTTTGATTTCGACTATTCGATTGGATAAGCGAATGAAATGCGAGTACCTTCAATGCGGGAGAAAATTGCTAATTCGAATTAATCGAAGCATCCTTCTTAATTAATGGTGGCGACTTCAGGAGCACAATCCTCAAACGATAGATATTACCTTCCTTGTGGTACGGGCTCCTGTTGAGCGATGTTTATCTGTTTTTATTATTTATTATTTATTAATTATTCGATTAATATTAATCGATTATTAATATTTATTATTTTTATGTTTTGTTTATGTTTATGTTATTATATTATTTTTTTGTTTATGTTATGTTTATATTTTTATGTTTTGTATGTTTTTTTTTATCTCAGTTTTTCAACAGCGGGTAGTAGAATTCTGCGATATTTGTTCAGATCGTACCTTGATCTGCTTTCAGGATCATATTAACTAGTAGAAATGTGAGAATATTTGCTTTTAAATCCAGTAATTTTCGTGATAATGGGACATTCAGTGACTTATGTCCACTTTTACTTAGGCAATTTATTTTTAAAGAGAAGATTTCGTGTTTTAGTATGCCTACAACGTCACATAAAACTTAGTATGGGCTCGTCATGGAACATATAGGTGGTTGCTACATGTTGATATATGGGTTATAATGAAGATTTTAGTGTTTAACACATTTGCTGCGGCACAAGCCAATGGCGGCTTGAAATTCACATAAACCTTCTCTTATAGACTGGTTGTTAATTCAACGATAATCTAACCAGGCAAAATCGTTGCTATAGTAAACTTGACAGAAGATAAAAAAGTAATTTAAACTTAATATCAAGTTGTTAAGTAAGATTAAAAACAGGAGATGCGCTCATTTTTGTTTGATGGAAGTGTGAGAAAATTCATATACTTTAGGGTGAATTCATCCAGTTATTTGAGAGGAATTTAATTTCAAGTCTTTGAGAGGATCTTGTAGAAAGATCCTTCATTTCTTGACGGTTGTAGAAATCAATATGTAGTTGGTAGGTCGCAGTTCCGAGGGATAATCTCTCTAAAGATCGGCTCATTTGTTGCTGTTACCAGCCACTACTCGACGGGGAGCACGCTCCAGATTCGCATTAGATGCCGACGAGTTCCCAGAATAACTTTGCACGGACATCTTCTACGAGGTATAAGTTACTCGACATGCAAAGTGGTAGCGAGATGACCTCGAGAAAGATAGTGGACAAGAAATGGGCTGACGTTGTGCATTCTGTACGAATGAAGGAGGGCAACTCGTTTTATTATTACATTATTAGGAAGTTCTCCGTTTTCTTACCCACAGTGTACTTGAACACATATTCAATAATCTGTTTATGTTATATGCAAAATATTTGGATTCAAGACAAGCAAAATAAAAAATGAAATTTTCTTTGTCAAATCATAAACAATTAGAATATCTTTCTTTTTCGTAAAATACAGGTCTACAAGAAACTTTTAGTATAATTATAATATGCTGATCAGGAGTCTCGATATTTTGCACCCATTTCTTGAGTCGTTCTGGGTACTACTTTTGTCGACAATCGCCATATCACGACATCTACGACTTGCCCCGCTATATAAACTGACCCTTCACGTAATTTCCTGCAATTACTGTAATGAAATAACCTCAACCTTTATATTTACGAATTTTGAACATGCTACCAACTCTCCATATGATGTGTGACAGAATTATTCGAATAAAAGTTGAAAAAGTTTTGCAAATTTTTCGTCTTTGCGCGATTTCTCCCATATTAATCTTTTTTTGGACGTACTCACAAATTCCGTGATTGGGAGCAAATAAATTTTTAAAAACGTGAAAATAAGGATGTTCTAATGTTCATGGATCTAATGTTCATGGTCATAAGAAAAGGAATCTAATGGTATTTTTCTATTACCGTACAATATTTCTGTTGATATCTTTACCATGAATACCTCTTGGTATTCTTAAAAATGAGAGTTATTACTTTAAAGTCACAATTCATGTGAGTTGAAATCTATTAAAGGAACAATAATCATTTTAATTCATATGTAAGTCTCTCGTTTCTCGCACTTCGTAGCATTCAACGCGTGCGACATGCGAGTTGATGTGGGTCTTGTTGCGAAACTTGATTCTTCTTCAAGATTAGTGTTGCTTGTGATGAACGGAACTTCTTATGAGGCATGCAATCGCCATTTAATTTACACATGGATGCTCGACCATACGAAACGATGTACCAAGAGCCCATGGTACTTAAGTTGCGGCGCCTTGAAACCAAGTAGTAGGCGCACGGTTGTTATTACACGACTACTCTCATTAAACCTTGATTCGCAAGGGGTCTTATGCATGACCCGGTCGCACTTTCAGCTACAGAATCGTCGCGGATTCATTGTAAAAGTTTCATGGTAATTTAAGATAATATTACAATAAAAACTAGTTTTGTACGAGAGGGGAACTGTATGAATTGTTTGTACGAGAATATTTTTTTTTATATTGCAGGTGAAATAATAGGCGTTCACTGTACACATGGGATCAATCGAACGGGATATTTCATATGCCGGTAAGCGTTCACACATATGACGCAGAGTTATCTTATGTTTTCATTTTTACTAATCGTTGAACTAGAATCAGCTAACTGTATATATCTATGTATATACATTGGGAACAGAAGTACTCGACATACTCATTGTTCATGCTTTTATTGTTCATTGTCAATTCAGTAGTAAAGATTAGTCTAAAGTCCCTTTTGAAACTTACTCGTCGCTTTGATTCTTACGTGGACCATTTTTTACAGATACCTCGTACAACAACTGGGCTGGGAACTTTCACACGCTCTAAAAGGTAAATGTCCCTCACGTAGGTTTATACATGCAAGCACGTACAAAAAGAGTTTTAAAAGTTTTCAACCAATTATATTCGTTGCCTTCACAGAACAGCAAAGTTAGTTTACCATTCGTCATAAATGATATTTCATTTTAGCCTTCGAGGACGCACGAGGATATGCTATCGAGCGTCAAAATTATGTGTCCGAGTTAAAACGAACTCCATGCGGTCATAAAATTGATACTAGTAATGTCAGCTTAACACCAATAAACGCTCGTACCAAGAAGGAAAAGGGGAAAAAAGGAAAATCTTCAAATCATCCGGGAGGCAGGCCTCCTCCACCACATCCACCCTTCCTCATGGGTCCACCAGGATTCGGGCCACCAAGACGTGGTTTTGTAAATGGAGGTCCGTTCCCCCCTCCACCTCGATTTGGTTATGGACCACCACCTCAACCGGGCTTTGGACCCAGATTACCTCCACACCCAATGCCTCCTGGCCCTCCTCCACCACCCGGTCCCAGATTCGGTCCCAGGTTAGGCCCCAGAATGGGAATTAGGCCACCTATGTCATCACAAATGGGGCCGCCTGTACCGCATTCCGGTGGTCCACCACATATGCAACATTCACCACATATGCAACATCCATCACATATGCAACATTCATCACACATGCAACATCCACCACACATGCAACATCCACCACATATGCAACATCCACCACACATGCAACATCCACCACACATGCAACATCCACCGAGAATGCCAATGCCGCCAAGAATGGCAGGACTTTCCAGAATTCCAGGTCCTCCGAGATTACCTATGGGGCCAATGCCAAGGTTACCTCCGCCAAAAATGGTAGCTTCGCTACATTCAGTACCACCTCAAAGAATGCCAGCGAAGCGAAATACACAACTGGGTAAACGACAACTTCGTGGGGCGTTAGTGGCGGTCGTAAATGATCAAGACTTCACACTTGACACATTCGAAGAAAATTTAACTACTCAACCAGCAAAGAAAGCGAAGAGAAATTCTATAAAAAGGAATTGACGATAGGAATCCTGTACAATGCGATCTACTTTGTAAATTCAGTGAGGTGTACAGTATGGAATATTCATAGTCAATCACTCAGTTTCACAAATCAGTTTTAAAAATTTTAAATTAGTATTGTTATTTGTAGTTTTTAAACTACAGGTACTTGCTCTTTTAAATCATATGGTGTAATTTTTATTAGAAAGTTTTGTCTTTTTAAAAAAGCGACATTGATTTTAGCAAACCGAGTTTCTGGTTCGAAGATTTTCTTACTGAATTCACCAGACTTCGTCTTATTTTGACGATGAGCTGTCATAAACCACCAGCAACCAACAACTTCTATATTTATTGTAATTTTATACTTACTTAAGTGTAAATGCCAAGAGTCTATTTTAGAAAAGGATGTAAATGAATTTTAACGAATTCTTTGTGAACTTGGCAATCATTGAATGCTGGTGGTAATGTGAATAGATCTATATGGAATACCAAGTCAGCTTCATGCTGAGCATGATTGAATGAATGAAGGTGTGTGACATTCTTTTTGGCCCTATTTTTTAAAAATGTCGTCAGATTATTGTGTGCGAGGGAATGAATTTGATATTCGTAAACCTTCCCAAGCCATTTTTTAAGTTTATAACACTAATAAAATAAATATTCTTTCTTGCAAGCGATTATTGACTTACTCATATTAAGTCTTACTAAAATTTTCCTACATCCAATTGCCGAATTTCTGTTTAGCCTTTGGGTACTTAACACGAAAGCACAGAGGAGATTGATAAATGAAGAGAGATGTATTCAGAAAATAGCGTCAATTTATTGTGCCAGAGGCTTTCGTTTGCCAGATCGTCAAACTAATTGAATGACAAGTCGAATCACTAATGCCTCTTTTGCTCGAACTGGGTCTTGACCAGTTCACTGTTCGCAATTACATTTACACGTGCTACAGCGACAAGATACAATCAAGCTTCGACTCGAAGATCATTCTTACCTTCCACGTCGATATAAATCAAATAGTAATTGACGGTAACGTGATACCTTGGCTGCGATAGTAGGTCTCTTGGAAATTTGTCTTTCCCGAGCCACTGCTTCTCCTTTTGCTTCGTTAATTTGATATTTTTCTTATTTTAGAGCGAATTTATTGAACATTAATTTATATTTAATTCAATTACCAAAATATTTATGACAAATGGTAATTTTTGACAACTTTGTCAAACATGCATTTTTAAATTTTATACAGTATGATTGATAATATTTCCATGTCGATTAATGCGTAATGGTAGATCAAGAGAGAAGTCATCTAGAATGAGAACAATAAATACTGTGCGTAGGCGTATTCGTGCATTATGCGAGTAGATGTGATATATAGCAACACGTTCATTAACTTTTGGGTTTATTGGCCTTTTGATCGGTGAGGGCAGAAGTGGCGCTTATAAAGCAGGACGAAAGTTTCCAGATATCAGATTATAATCTCATGAAAAGTAAAACGATCGTTGAGATTGAAATAAAATCGTTGTTACATAAAGCAGGCACGTTATCTATATTAATTGGATCGAGATTGCCTGCAGGAAAAAAGCTTACGAAATGATTTCCTAAAATCTGAGAAACTGACAAACAAGTTCGTATGACTTGATTTCTGGTATTTTACTCATTTTTCATTCTCTCACTCGCGAATAGAATTCAGTTGATAGAAATACATAGTGGCACGATAGAGCGAAGAACGTAAACGAGGATCATAACTTTCCACTCCAGAGCTGATGTATGCCGATCTGCATGGCAATTAGTCTCGATTAATTTCTCAAAAATGAAAAAGAACGCGGTTGAGCGCGTGCAGCTCTACGGTCTGCGGTAGGTCGAAAAGTAGAAGGAACCTGCGAGTAGTCGAATAATAGGAGGATGGTCGAGGCTAAAGGCTAACCACACACGAGGCGGTGGCGAGGATACTCCATCGGGATATGCTGCATGTACGTGGTAAGGTACTAACCAATACGATACGTGGCAGTGCAGTTTAATGCCACAGTACGGCCTACTTAGCGGTCGGCTTGATTAACATGGAGTGATTAATAGTTGCTCCCTCTTGTTCGTACCAACGCCACCCTGCAGCAGCTTCCAAGATCTAATCGCATAATATTTATTGCCCTACGCGTCCTCCACTTCAAGTTTTGTTTCTAAGCAATTTTGCATCCTTTTCATTTTAGAAAGATCAAGTCCTCTTTCAGAATCATCAATTCAAAATCCCTTGAGCGACAGGAAACTCTGGTTCCTTTGGAAATATTGTTTGCAGTCCAAGCGAAAATTCATGCGAAAGTAGTCCCATCTAGCAGAGCTCCAGTGATTAATGATCCGGAGAGTTTAGCTTCCGCCTTTTTTTTTAATGTATCTATTTTTGCGAGTAATTATAGGTGCAATAGGAAACCCAGAATTTTTTAGTGATTTAATAAATAATTCTTGGAAGGAACCGAGTCGGAAATTTTGACGATATTAAGATCTTTCAGAATCACGTTTCTCGGAATGTACAGATTTTTTTAGAATGAGAATACGAATAGTCAACATATCCATTGAAATCGGCTTTTGAAGCTGCTCAGAACTAATTGTAAAAGGGAATATCGTAACTACGTCAGGCGTTCTTTACTTGCGTACCTACTGTACACTTCGGGCAATGAGCCGATAATTAAGAAGCTGCGTAATTATCGATTAGCGTATGTTATTAACAACGCAAATAATGGCCCACCCACCTACCAAGCACTATTGACACGCACTCAAGTATGAGAAAGAATGCTACATGTCGTAAGGGAGATTTTATTTTATTACAATCGACAAGGTTTTAAGCGATGAGGTTTATTTTGTTTTAAAAGAATTTGAGCATCAGGTGAAGGTGCTGTTTCTCTTCTTGAATCCGAATTCTCCGATCGATACGAATCAGTCTTTACAACGATCGAAAGTTTTGAATGCAGTGGGTAACTGACACTTGAATCGAATGTAGAAAGGTGTAGCATTACATGGAACACTGAGTGCGTGATGTATGATCTTGAGCTCTGTAGTGAGTAACCCTGTAATGAGTAACAATTTATTCACGCAGTTATGTTGAATGTTACGAATATGGACCTTACCAGCAACACACAGGACATATATGGTTATCTAGCTACTGTGGATGTAACGTGTATTGATGTTCCAATTAATCTTGACGAATTGCAAATGCATAATTAAAGATTTCTTGCTTGCTTCCACTGAATGTGGTGAAAGTTATGCGTTTCTTTACGGGGAAGAAAAAAAGCTTGGATGAAGAAAAAAAGTGGATGTTCTCGAACTGATGCCTTCTTATCAGATCTGCCAAAATGTAGCGCGTGGTAGAGAGCGCAAATTAAAATCACTTCCGTGGCGCCAGTTCAGCGTTTGTTTGTAGAGAGGATATCAAGCAAGAGATACGCATGCGCGCGTGCAGATTCGCGCGTGTGCGTCTGCGTCCAAAGTACTTCCTCTCACTCTTCATTTCTCGCTCAGCATCATTATCAACGGATCTTATCGAGAAGTGCTTATTAGGGGCTTTATTACCGAGTGGTTGCCTCTTTTCTCCGCATCCTTCCCGAACACTTGCGCTCATGATCCTTCGCCGGTTCCAATTTTCAAGGTTGACGCAGTCGATCATTTCATAAATACTGTTACATAGATTCTGGTTAGAAAATTAATGAGTCAATGGTGCTGGCAGATCTTTTTTAATCACGTCGGCTATGATTAGTATCTGATTATCAAACAAGTCTTCTTTTTTCGTCCTCAGCGTAAACATGTTCACTTTATAAGTAGTCATCGCTTCCAACTTTTGTTATCTAAAAAAGAAATGATTATATCATATCTTCATACTTTATTCATGATAATAATAAGGAATAGAGTTTAATTATAGTAGGATCATTATTTAAGTTTATAATTTGTTTTTTATGTTGTATGCTTTTGATCGTATTCAAGTTCAAGGCCAATTAGAGAAATGATCCTGTTAATCCTGTAAAGGAATTTTGAACTGACGCTTCGTTCATTGGACTCAATGAGGAAAAAGTGGAACGAAAGGCAAAAACTTGAGTCACTAGAAAAAGTTGGTGGTGATTAATAAATCCCAAATGGCGTTGAGAGAACAGTTTAACCTGTGACCTCGGCTCGATGCATCCAGTTCTCTCCTTGGTTCCTTTTTGTCTTTTATCCTAAGACATGGCGCGGCGGCACCTATACGGATCCACCTTTTCCACGAACGTTGTGCACACATTAAACGAACTTTGTACTAAGGCGCTTAGGGCGATACAGATACGACGCGACGGGTCTGTGGGAACAGACCGACTCTGAATGTTAATTGTTGTTTAAATTTATGACAGCCCTCTCTCCTGGTCCATCCACCCCTTCCACCCAAATAACCATGGCTATTCATTTAGTTTCACCAAGGAACGAGCTTCGGAACGAGCTCGGCGATTAGCCATTCGAAAAGAGGAGCTGCGTCGTGCCGAAAGGAAAAGAAACGATGAGATGAGAAAGAGTAGGCAACCGCGAGGGCAATGTCGAGTATCATAACTTTTCGCGGAGTTAGCAGGATTCGGGACCTCTTTCACGCCACGGCACCAAGGTATTTCTAATTCGTTATAGCTTCTCAAGACTCCGGGTATAGCTCAATGCACCTTGTTTCATAAATAACATTGTAATTTAAAAAAGTATTTATCTTTATGAGAGGACGGAGCATCTTTGAAGATTTGTTAACTCTGCGTGGAATGTGTTTTAAAGAGTATTAAACAAATTTATTGTCTTCATTGGTAAAAGTATTTTACTCTGGCACTTTTATGTATGATGATAAATTTTCTTCAACAGCTCCGTATCTTTTACATAATTCAAGAAATAACGGATGGAACTTGTTGATTAAAAAAAAAATATTCTATATGTTCGAGGTGCATCGAGATTTTATAGTTCTAGATTTTGAATCACTTTGTGATTGGGAATTCCATTGCTGAGAGAACTGACAGGCGAAGTGGGTCAGATGAGCGTTGTCCTTAATAAAAGCAGAATAACGTCCCTTGGCGCGATTACCATATGAATTGGTGGGTATCATCAAAAGAGGCATCTGAATGAGCGCTTCTTTGCCAACACACTGAACTTTAAGTACGATAGCTTTTGTGTGTGTGGTCTTGACCGCGTGAAAGTCTTGTCATCGGCTGCCAACAGCGGTTTGACTTGATGAGGTATATCGCTCATTTCAATGCTTTCTATCCATAAAATTTCTGTCGCATGGTACTTTGTTTTTTCAGGTGACTTTTGAAAAATTGGTAAGAAGAAGAGATTCCATGACTTCGTATATTTAATTTTATGTGATAAGTTGAAATTACACTGACAAGGCCCTTACTCCCTAAGGAGAAGATCCGGTGTTTCGTGTTACGTAGCAAATAATGAAAATTAATGAGACAGAACGTACGCAGCCCTTTCTTACTGCGCCTGAAGGGATGTGTGCGACGCAGTGTACCAGGAATACGAGACTCCTGAGACAATGGAAATGACTTTGAGTCCGCCCAAACAACGAGGTATACCGCCTACTATTCCACTCGTACCACTCATGGTTACTTGCATAATCTAGATGATTCGAGTCTGGAAACTTTTTTTAGCAAAGTGTAGGGACCATTTGGGAATGGTACAACATCCTTTGGATGAAACATGCGGAAGTAGACGTTAAGTATGTAAAATAAGACTAACAAATATTATGTAGAACGTTGTTAATCTTAGGAAAATTTTCTACAGTTTTCCTATGTTTTCCTCATCCTCTGCCAAATATTGACATGAAAACTTTTCATTGTAGGGCTGTATGTCTGATGAGCTGAGGACCGTAACCGATCCAGAAGGATCGAGTTCTCTATTGGTGCTCATAAAAGACTGCGATGCATTCTGGCATCATTAATGCGAAAGATACGTGAGTGCATCATCGGTTGTGGTTATCCATTACTAGGAATACGCGACTACCTATTGGTTCGAATGAGATGGGAACCAATGTCGGCTCGTTAAGCACTTTTGAACTTTTCGAATTACTTTTCGAGATAATTTATATCCAGAACTAGACTTTACGACGCTTTCCATATTTAATTAATTTGATAATTTAAGGCAGGTTTAACGAATCGTTTGCAGATTCAGACAGTTTCTGAATACCAGATTTATTAATCAAGACCGCAAAAAATTTAATTAGTACGATGGCGCGAGCCATATTGATTAAATTTGATTTAATATGGTTTCACGATAAATCAAGCGTGTTCAATAATTCATAGCCAAATCACGATCCTTATTCCTCGAACTGCGACCTTTCTGGCGAGTTTCATCGTAGATTCCGCCTCTTTTCTTTAATGGCGTAACGGTCTATCTGGTACGCAAACAATATTTGTTCTTTTTTTGATTTATTTATGGCCTCTTCATAGATTGACGAGACATGACAAACATGATGTTCATTGACTTACTATCTTGAAAGTAAGACCCTGAGGTGTCAATAAAACAGAAGACATTGACCTACAGCCATTTTAGTTTGGATATGAAGGACTCAAAATGAAAATTAGTTTTGACGCTAGAAGTGGTGGCTACCTATTTAAGTTAGCGTTAAAACGATGCTAACTTTAGTATTTACTGCAAGCAATTTCTTTCGTGTAGCGTAGACAAAAGAAGAATTCCAACGTTTAACTGCGTTGGAAATGGTGTCATTGCATACTGTGGCTTGGTCTTGCAGTTTCTCTTACAGGTCGCTTCAACTTCGTAAACAACCGCAAATGCGTTCTTACGAAATATAATATACCTGGCATGAACGTGAACTTAAATGGATGCATGTTTCCAAGGCCAAGTCGCGACAAGCTCGAAGAATAGTCTTTTGCACTTTTACTACCCACCGGTTGATGAGATCAAGTCCTATTCGCTAGTCACAAAGTATTGTTGCACCCCTATTGTAATTGTTATTCTTCTTTTTCGAAAAAATTTGCTTGATCTATGCATATCGTAATCAGCATTTAGTACTAGACATTGATAATTCCAATTTCAAGAGCTCATTTTCCTCTTAAAGTGTATTTATTTTGCTGTGTTTTTCGCAATGCAATGATACTTCTGAGTAACGCTCGGTTCAAGTTGAAACAAGCTATAGAATTGCATTATTATTTGTAGGAACGTGCGTTGGTCGGTGCGTGAGCAATGCGTAGAACCCCATGCGTCTTTGAGTTTATTTTACTCACTACTAACACTGGCCTGCCTCAATGCTGGTTCACCCATTGCATTCCTCTCCTTCTCTTTAAATCTTTCTACCTTATATGCTTACGTGTTCAATACGCGCTTTTCCCGGTATGAGTCAAAGTGCGTAAGTAACAGAAAATATGTTTGGTCGCACGGTGTGAAAAGAAAGCATTCATTACTTTATTTTTATCTCCCTGATATCTTTATTCTTCTAGTTTCTTCGTAAATAGCTCATTTTCCCTTGTACTTGCTTCCAATTAACGTCAACCAGTTTTCTTCAAAAGTAGGTACTCTTAAACTCCTAACTGTTAGCGTTTCTTAATACCAATTCTAGAGAATTTCGTATAAAGTACAATAAATGGAACTGGCCCGGTACCAATAGGTCCAGTTCAAAAATAGGGACAGGTGTGTACTAGTACCACTATTGGGTCTAGAACAATAAAAGGCACTGGTCCATTCAGTGAGTATAAAAAGATTTGCGAGAATTTTTTAAAAATTCGCAATAGTTGGGACTCTACGGGTTAAAATGATTGGGTGGGTTTTTCTGTTAAGAATTCACCTCGTTTGGAATATGAAATTGCATATATATATACTCTCTATCGATTGTTTGCCGTCCTGAGCAAGTGGCATTCTTTGACCCTGCGGATCGAAAGGGTCAGCTTTCCTTCCAATTTTTATGGCAGAAACTTTGATATGTCTTTTTAATGCTTCTTTTATAACCAAAAATTCGGTCTCGCTACTAAATTTTTTTCTCGCGCCCGCTAATGGTTGAAGGGAGAGTGCAGGGGTTTTTCGTAACGTCGGTATGTAAAGGGGCGAGTTGTTTGTTCGGATAGTAAGAGAGGGAGGAAATGGGTTTCTGCGTGGTCGTTTCCAGTGTCTGGTCTTCGTAAGATGTAGACTGTAGACGTAGAGGCAAGCGACGCCCACGATGACGCCGAGGCAGGGGTTAGTTGCGCGAAAATGTCAGAATACTGAACGTTATACGATACACCCACGCTCGAAAAAGTAGGACAAAGTCGATTCATTCATTCTTCTGATTCATAGATGTAGAAGAATACAACTGGAGGGAGGATAGGGTATAAACCGGAAAATATTCTCTCGACGTCGACATATTCTCAATTTATAAGAAAAATTTCAAGGTCCTTAGGGTGCTTGTTCTCCACCTACGAAATCAGGATGGCGGACATTTTCGAAGAAATGAGATTTAAGTGTAAGTAATGAGAGATGTCAGTTTTAAGAGGGTTTTCTGAGTAAATTGAAAAACTGGTCTGCTTTATCTTTATGTAAGAAAGTAAAATTAAAGACGATGGGTCAAACGATCTGCGACCAAAGTGTCCGGAAACCGCGGAAGAGGCTACTTCGCTCCATCTCCGTTTGAATATCCTGCTAAATAAAATGCACCGTCTGCTATTCCTGGCCGCGAGCCATTGTCGATAACCTCCGCATTGTTGGCAGACGATGATAAAAGTAGACGCTAGTAAGTAGTTTTCTCTTTTAAGGGTTTCTTAATCAGATACATCTGATGTTCTCACACTTTCACCCATAAAAAAATAGCCCAACTACGGCTCTAAAATTTTATTGCTGATAACAGCATTTTTCAATTCACAGAATTGAGGAAAAATGTCTTCTGTCTCGTCTTCAGCTCTGCATCTTAAATGGCAGAATCATCCCTATTTCAAATTATCCTATGACAGTACTCTTGTAGTTCATGGAAATGAATTCTGTGACGTACAGAGACTTACGCTGATGCGAGGCAGATGTCTATTCAGTAATTGCACAGAGGGATTTATTAGCAGTGAAAAGGTCAGGGCCATTGTGCGATTTGTAGAGGTAGAGACTACAAAGTTCATTACGAATCCAAAGACATACGCGCGTAAAGAATCTTCCTTCTGCAAAGAACTAAAAAGAATTTCCATTGCGGTATTTCGTAGAATAAATATCGCGCGGCTCTGGTTGCGACGCCATTTGGAAACTTGGTGTGAGTTTCGACTCATGGCGCTTAAACTCAGTCAGTGTCAACAAATTAGCATTCTTCAAGGAAGAGTCAAAGCGCGAAGAGCCGACACGGTCGATCTCTCGGCTTTTGAAAAGCGTCTAATTGTAAGTAACTGTATTTTCTTACTTTACTCAATATTTGTTGAAACAAGGCTTTATCTTGTCCTCAAATTCAATAAGGCACTAAAAGCTTTATTCTTTTAATGGTAATGATGAAATTATTCAATATTCATCATTGAATATATGATCATTCTACTACTCCTATTTACTATTTATTATATGTACTATTTCGTAAAGGTTCAATGATTCCGCTTCTTTAACAATTAGAAAGGATACCGAAGTAATCGTTTTCTTTTGCATAGCACGTAACGTCCGGTAATTAAAATCGTGGGATACATACTTAGCAATGAGAGACTGCGAAGCAGTTATGGTCCATTTAATATTACGATACAGTGTACTTAATTACTGGGTACATTTGAACAGTCACTGTAATCTATTAGTCTTAACGTATTATTACTTTCCATTGAAAAAAAATGGCAACAGTTAAGTTGCCTCTTGAAGGTTTCAGAGTTGTTTGAATTGACGAATCTATCCGATTAAAATGTTACGGTAACATTTAAATTCGAGTATCAACTGGTTCATAAATCAACCGTTGCCTCCTTCGCTCAAATAAATTTATTTCGAAAATAAATTAACGACGTAACGGTCAATTTTCTGATTATCATACACCTCGTCGATATAAATCCTGTGTGGTCTCGCGAACCTGCTCTCTATTTAGTTATCAGTAAATCAGTTAAAACGTAAGCACTTGTGATTTACACACTTGAGTTAAACTAGAGGGAAGAAAATGCGTTTATTATTCAACTTTTGTTTTCGAATAAGTTACACAATTGCGTATTATGAGCGGAAAAAGATAATGTGAATAGTGTGTGTATATATAATATTAAGAGATGCAATGTCACGAATAACCGCCACTGACGACCGCACTATCATTCCCAAGGGTCGACAATGTGTTAAGTAATGCTAATCGCGATAATTCGTCGCTCTGCGTTAGCACAAGACTCACGTATGTGGCGTAAAAATGATATTTCAAGAAATACCTTAGTGAATGCAAAACACTTGTTCTGAGTATGTTTCAATATTTTCTGATTTTTTCCTCTCATGTAATTATCTTATTTCATGATTATATTTATTTTTCATTAGATATTAGTTATTTCAGAGACTCCTGTTGATTTGTTGACATTAGAATTTTATTTGTACTTGTAGAATTTCGTTTATTGATTGATTCTTTTTTCTTGATTATATTTTATTAGTAATTGCATAATACTGTTTCTGTAGGAAATGTTATAAACTTGAAAAAATAATACAAGTTTCAGAGTAATTGTTTACACGAGCCAAGTGAGTTATTTGGCACGCGTCCACATGGTGAATCTGTGAGGTGGTGTCCACGTGGTCGTCAGTCTACCACCCTTGGTATTCGACAATTTATTTTTTCCACTAACGTGATGCAACTTTCTAACTAATGTAATAGCTGCTGGTATTTCACTGGTACTATTACAACTGCAGTAAAGTGCATACAAATTTTATAAAAATGGAGGTAGAAGGCATATTACAAAAGTGAATGTATTTAGAAAAGTGGACATCCTATAAAAAAAGAACCCTTTATTTAAGTAGGGATAATTTAACCCTTTCAGTCATATATTTTTCTTTACATTCAATAATTCTTTAAATTCGTTTTCTGGGGGTTATCATCATCGCTGAATCCGAATCTGATGTCAAAATTTGCAATTGATGAAAATCCAAGATGGCGGAACCAATATGGCGGATCAAAATTAAAAAAACGGATTAAACATCTTGGATTTTTCGAAATTGAATATTTTTAATTTAGATTCAAATTCAGAGATGAAAATAAACACCTCAAGAACAGGGTTGAAAAAAATACAATTGTTATATTGATTTCAGTACGAGAAACACTGCATTTTAGAGTTTTTAAGCAAAAAAATAGAGTTTATAACTTATATAACATTGCAGAAAATTGCCCTTCCAAACTACAAGATAGATTAGTTGAAATAGTAGTTAAAAAAATGGGAAACCATGGGAAAAAGGTGGGTCATTGAACAACCCATCATGACGCAAAAGGTTAAGAGCCTTCCAAAATGATTCTGAGATTTCATATTTGGTTTCCACAAAATTAAAACTTTTTAGGTGTCGGCAACTTAAACCGAACTAACTTTTTCCATTTGAGCCGCGTTATTGTCCATTCTGGAAGAGGATTAGAAACGTCTTCGTTATTTTGGGAAGCAATGTTGTTTTATCTTCTTAAAAAATTGGACTTGCTCGAATTCACGTTGGCCGTTGATTCTCAACGTGACGCGACGTTTCATCACCTACGCAAAGTTCAGAGAAATGGTTTTCCTCGTTTTTACGAGAATGAATTAACCGAGTGAAATGTTGATGGAAGTAGGAAAGAGACCTGTCATAAGGGGAGTTGAAGGAGGGGTGCAGGGGCTGGCGGTTGGGTACGAAATAAGGGTAGTTTGCGGGGGTTCGTCAGTTTCCGGGTTGTTTCGGATTGAGTGAGGGCGCCGTTGGTTTGTCGGGGGCGGGGGTTGCGCGAACCGAGGGGTTGGAGGGTGGAAAGAGCCGCGGGCCACGACACGACGAAGCGTCGCGACGTCAGTAGAGCGCCGCGCTATCGACCACCGCCACGAGATAACTCGTTGTCCACCTCGTCTTTGACGTCTTCGTCGGACGTTTCGGGACGGTCAAATACCGGCGCGGTGAATTTCATCAATTTTTCTTGACGGTGATTTTTTACTAGAGCTACCAGAGTAACGAGACCTGGATAGTTGAAAAATTGCAACAGTAGATCGGAAGGCGCCACGAGGTCTAATCGCCTCTCTTTGAACCAACCGACCGGACTGGGAACGCGTAAAGCTCGTGAACACGTGGCACAGTGCAGCAACGTGTGCGTTTGGTGCGTGCGTTCTTAGCTGCAAACCATCCTCCAGTGAGACCCAATGACTGTCTATCGAGGGACCACGGGACACACATGTTCGTTATAAGGTCAGTCACAGCTTAACTCTTCGTTGTGTTATCAAAGTTGTTTTTCAATTTGCATATCAAAGGTTCAAATATTGTGTTTGGATCAAGTTAGGATAATTTCAACATATGAAAATATGTCTTTTTGTATGAGATTCTTGGTAGAACTCTCTAAAGTTGCATCAGACAAATTCAGTGATTTTCAGGGACTCTTTTCTTGCGATTTCAATCAGTGAAAATCCACTGAAATTTACAGTAGTTCCAGTGATGGTCACTGAAAATCTCAGTGACTTTTCACTGATTGAAATCGTGAGAAAAGAGTCATTGAGAATCAGCGGGGAAAAGAGTGATATCTGGTACTTTTTTCAGGAAAAGTTTTATGCAAAGTCTTATGATATTTGTTAAGATTTTTAAGCTGATGTCTGTCTTTCAACTTTTTTCCTTGCACTCATCGAAGACATCGAATTTGTATTATTATATACTTGTAACCAGACCAGGAGAAACCCAAAGGAAGAAGTAAGATTCCAGGATATTATTGTGTTTTCCAAAAAAAAATGTATTTCAATAGTTGACTCTCTACAATGCATTGCGATACTTTAACGTTTTATTGGGTTTGAGATGGTAGACACCATTTCAATTTTGTGTTGAGTGAAGCGAAGGATTATTTTTTGGAAGCAGAGCATTGGTGCACGGAAGGAAAATGCGGAAAATGATTTGAATCACTGTACTTGTCGACAGTTCTCGTTCGATTCGCGCCGAAAATAGAAACGAGAGAATTCACTCGAGACCAGACAGCGCCAAGGCTGGATTAAAGAGATAGACTAGTTTCTTTATCCCTTTGCGTTATATGCAATCTGGAACTCGGCAGCGTGCTTTTATTATCGCATTCCGGAAGTTAGGTAACCGTATATTCCGAATAATTCTATCACGAGAGAATTACTGTTCGATAGTGCTAGATTCAATCGAATAAAACTCGAACTACTGAACATATTACTACTAACCGTAATACTAATCCCTACTTTATTTGCACAGTAAATTGTTAACTTTGTTGCGCCGCCTTATTGAAAGTCGGATAAAATGTTATTCAGAATGTAAGCCGTCTTTTTATTAGAGATTGAACACTATCTCTTCGTTAATAGCTTCGTTTGTGCAGCAGTCTTGGAGATTCTTTTGATTTTACGAATAGTATAGAATAGAATTCAAAATAGAATAGTATAGAATTTAAAAAACTGTCTACGTCGGATTTAATGTCAATAAGAAAGAAAATGAGACGGTCTACGTGTAGTAGTTACTATACCAATATTCCTCCCGGGATAACTTTTCTCTACGAAAACAAGTTTACGAATGGATTCTTGCCCTTCGATTTTGAACCTTGCGTTTAAATAATGGCAACTCCTGACTCCACGGCAGCGAATCTTCCACTTCTGCACTCCAATCTCCAATACAAGAGGAAAAGTTCTTGACGACTTCCCCAAGTCAACAAGGCAAGCATCCACTTCTGTCGCGGGTTCATTTTTTTTCATTCCACACAAAGGATCATATTTCCTGCGCTATATTGCGGAAGGATGTTACTTGAAAGGGAGACGCGGTTCTTGCTCTTCTGCCTATACTTGCATCCATCTGTTCTTTCAGGCACCCTTTTTGTACTAATTCCTCCAACCAGAAAATCGTTAATCATGTTAGCTAATCTAATCTTTTTTAATAGACTAATCTTTTTTATAAAAATGCTAATCGTGCAACAAGTTGAACGTTGAAATGAAAATTAAATTTCTGAAACAATTTAATAAGTAGTGCGCTAATTTGTGGATTCGCTATAGAAGTCCCAGTGTAACTTATTGAATTATATTTCTTCTATTCCTTTTCTATTTCTGGGAAGCAGTCTTTGGCAAAGAGTCACTTAACAAAGTTCTTTCTCCGAACATTGAATGGATGTGACTGTAGTTATAGCAAATAGAACGCTCTACGAGGGTTTTTTTTTTCAAATTCAGTATTTCGAATCGAACGACTCGAGGAATTGGCAAGCTTCCAATCCCGATTGCATGTTCCGCACCTGGTATCTGGCACCTGGCCCTGATTTCCAGAAACTACTTGTGCATCCAACTTTTTTTCTATCTATTTTATATTGCAGGGGTGGAAAGTGGGTCGCGAAGTACATTTGAGAGGTTTGTTGGATGGGCAACTCTAAAGGCGCGGGGCCTTGACTTGGTCACCCTGAAGATCCGAAGGGTTCTTTGAGTTCGTGCCTCAGCATCCAACGAGCTTCTTTGCGTACTTGCACGAACAGAAATGTACAAATATGCATTCCTCTGGATATTGAGTACACTGAGTGAATCTAGGGGAGTAAATTGTAAATTAGTCTCGTCTCTATAGCTCACTTCCTCCTATATTATCATGTTGATTCCGGACAATCTAACAATCAGTTTGTCGAAAAACTACCTTCAACATTCAATAATATTGATAAAAATTAATTTCCTTAAGGATTAGGTACCAGAAACCAGAACAGAGAGATTTTGTACCTTGAAATTTTCAAGTGCTTACTTCTTCTAGGTTTGACTTGGAAGTTTGCTTATTACAGATCAGTTTAGTAAAAGCAGGACTTTACTAAGCAAAAGGTAAAGGTGTGAATGAGCGCAATACCTGCTAATACTCATTATGCTGGCAATGTACAATAAAGCAGCAGGTATTTCGAGGCTGAAAGAGGCATTCTTGGGACCCCACACCAAGAATTCGGTCTTTTTCTCAGGGAGAGGGTTCTGAAGGTGAAAATCCACAGGAAGTGAAAAATGTACGAGGACCAGCATTAAAGAATTAAGAATGGGGGGGCAAGTTGACAAAAAATAACTATAAAGTCATGAAGAAACCAAGAGATTACAATTATTTTTACGTATTTTACTTATGAGAACGTAGAAATATTGGAAAATAGGGTGAAGGGGCTGGATACAGTTTAATAAAAGAAAATTGACCCTTTCAAATTTCCACGAACACGAAACGTGAAAAATCTCCGCTTTGAATGCTTATTTTGTGTAGGTTGCTGGTTTACAGTGTAATGCGGCCGCATATGTACCAAATATAGGATGCAAGGTAATAGCGGTTGTGAGAATTTCCAATGTGTCACTGGTATGCTATTTTCTAGGGAGCTCTATTCTCGGTGCAGTCCCAGCGTGGTCTCGCTTTCTCGATGTCATGTTTAGCAGGTAGAACGCAACTGAGACTGAAATAAGATTTTGAAGCACTTTAAGGATCCTTCTAAACTAAATCTAGGAATCTAACTGTCGAAAAGACTAGGTTGGGTAGGGAATGGCGCGACGGGGCCAGAAACTTTCGCTTGGATACTATTTGCTCTAACACCTCGGTGATTCGGTTCTTCTCTTGCCACGGGGCTACCAACGGAAAGCACCTGTGGAGTCTGCTAGGTGCGTTTTGTTCTTTCTACTTTTGCTTGTTCAGAGCCCCTTAACCTACCTGTTGGGAGCTACAAGTCACACGAGTCGATGACTTAAAACCATCAATTCGACTCACTTTAAAGGGATTAACGCAATTTTTGCTTCGGTTTCGACAGCTGTCGAAATTGAGAGTGCTAGAGATTTCTTGAAAATACTACCGCTTCTTTCTCAGTATAATATGAAAAAATCATCAGACCCTCATCTCATCTCTTGATGTTTTACTTCCCAGATCTATATAGCCAAATTACCAATTAGGGTGATAGGAATTTATGGAAATTTATGGAGCTTGAAATGTTTGAGATATTCACTGAATATAGAATAAATCGGGGATACGGAGAGCAAACAATGAGGCCTGTATCTTCCCAGGAAGCAAGTCGATAAGCAAGTGACAGAATTTGCTGGAAACTAGAAAAGGACAAAACAGAGTCCGGGTGCTCGTATCGACTGCAAGTTCCCTCGAGACACGTTATAAATTTGTCCCTTTGGAAAACAACTGCCGCCACCTCCTTCCTCTGATGGCCTTATACACACATTCTTAAACCACCCCTAGAGCTTACAGTGTACATACATAGTAGACGCGCACTCGTAAGTGCATCCATGCACATGTACTTTATGGTCGTTCCCTTAACCCCTCACCTTCTCGATTCTCTCTCTCTCTCTCGCTCTCTCTCTGTTCCATCCGCGAGTGCGCCACCGGACTATTTGTGCAGGATGGATTCTTTTTGAAAATACTTAAAACTTGTACGATTTGTCGTCGAATTTCGTACCCAGGCTCCAAGTCGAACTCGATAAAGCATGTGTGTTCCTTGCGAATAGAGAAGTATATGTATGTGAAGATAGATACGT
>CAJFCP010000089.1:440316-529347 GCA_904066005.1 Synergus itoensis
CTTTTTTTTATATCTTTTTCTACTTCCTATTCTTGTTCTTCTTCTTCGTTTTCACAAAGGCGGAAAATCATGAATGATGTAACGAAAGGCCAAATGAATTCGTTATATCACGGAAAATACTATTTGCCCTTGGGTTTTTTTTTGTATTCATAACTTTTCTTTGGAATTAAGCTACTTTGATTTGAATTAAGCTAAGTATTTGATATTTGATCATGTAGAAAGTTTATAAAAATATAACTAGTAATAAAAATAAAAAATAATCTAGTGATTTAAAAGGGTGGATATATTTTCCCACTTTAGATAGTGTTCTTACTAAATATGACGCTAGACAGTAGATACGACTAAAATTCGCGTTGTCTCGGATGCTAGACTATTCGCAGATCTTTTTGGTCCACCGCTAAAGTCAAGAGAGACAACGAAAACATCTCGGTAAATCAGGAGGGACGACTAGTAAGGAGATTAGCACAGCTTACAAGGCATTACCCAAGTGAGTAGGTGAAGGTAGTACCGAAGGACGGAAGGAGATAGGCCACCATCTACCTCCTTCCTTTTTCTTTCATCCTTTCTTTGTAGCTCTTCTTTCACTACCTTTTCCTCTTTTCCTCTATCTGCACCGCACTTGCTTTATGCTCATGAAATTAACCACCCGTGAAGCGAAACAATATATTTTGAGAATAATTCATTTGTTAGATTCGCCTCTCTTTGTAGTAATCCATTTAGAGAAGATGTTGTTGCAAAAAATTGCTAGTGCGAATTACGCGAGAAAAGAAACCATATTTGTATGTAAGATTCAAATTGAGAGATTCGAATTTAATTTGTAAAGGCAGATATGATGTTGAGACTATGAGATGAAGGATTAGATTGAACAATGAAGATCCTTTGGAAAGTAGACATTTCGAGTGGGAAGGAAATCTCTGGCTAGATTTGAAGAAGCATGAGCTGAGTGGAAGCTTCAATCTGGTTTCGAAAAACTTCTGGGTCCCACGGTGTATCGTATCGAGCGTTGCACTTTTGTCGACTCACATTGGAGCCCACACATGAGTAAACCTACGTCATCGAAAGGAGAATTCTTTTCGAGTACCGTGAACATCTTGGAACTTGGCCGGCACAGCACTTGTCGTCGAGTCGATGCTTGCGATACTGCCTGCTGCCTGTCACTCGGCCTCGATCGATCGGTTCTCACTTTAACTCCTTCGATTTCTTTACTCTTTCTCTCAGGTCTGTAACATCCACGACATAAGTAACATTAACCTCTTCTCGCTTCATCCACATCCAATCCTATTATCTGGTCGTATTTCTTCGTCTTTCCTCGCTTCCATTTTTCAATCGTTCAGTACCTCTTGTAGAACAGCCTCACTAATTTAATATGTCAAGCGCCGCCGCTTCGCAAAAGGGCAGTTCCACGACATGCCTGATACATGATGACATACTCTAGAGAAAAAATAAATTTTCATTTTAGTGAAACATGATCCAAGAACAATTGACTCATGTTGGTCAATTGACTCATCATTGGCCATGCGAGACATATAATCTCGGAATTTTTGGTAGCATTGCTCGTTTTGCTATATTTGACTGTAATTACAGAAAACCATCCGATAAAGTTCAGATGATGGTTACATTATGTATATTTGTAATTATTCCTCCATTCTTCAGTAGTTTGATGTCCCATTAGTTTTATAACAAGTGATTATTTTCTCATTGATTGTATTTAGTAAATCATATAAAACTGGTTTCTATATTCGCGGCAAAGTCGTTAAAATCCTGTTGCAATGGAACTTGCAGTCATCTGATAGGCAAGAACGTTGTTCAACACCTGTTTACACGCGGCAGGTACCTGGTGCGGGTAAGAAGCATTGGTGCAAGAGCGCACTGAGATTATCGGGTATTACGGTATGTAAAGCTTGTGCAGGACCGTAAAGCCACGTGGAGAACTTTATGGTAGCTCGGGGCATTACTTGTCGCGATAATCCCTCTCCGATTATGCCTCACGTTACTGCATGCACTAAAGCGCTTTTTAAATCTATGACTTTTAGTGTCTCAACTTTATTCATGATAGAGCCAGTCGACCTATTAATTTCTTCTCAATGTAGAAAAGATATCTCTCTTATTTAAAATAGTTTACAAATGGTATTCTTATTCAGAATAGTTTACAAATGAGAGCCTCTGCTGGTTGATGCGACTGCGTTGACGTTTAGGGCGCTAAATAATAAAATCATCTTGATGCTGCGTGATGACCGGGAACGGAGATAAAATGCTTAGTCGCAGCCTCTTCTTACGAAGAGGGTGGACGTAAGGTGGAAGGTAGAAGGAAAGAACGAGGAAAAGAGAGTCAGCCAACCTACAACGAGAGTCCAAACAGGCTGCTGCTAGCTTGCCAGGCCAACTCCCATAATCTGATTCAAGTCTCTCGATGGCTAATAAGCAACGTCTCTGCATTCCGTTCTCATCTTCTCAGCTCTATACGCGTGCCGTTACTACACGGAGAAAACTGAGTTACACATATACATACTTGATACGATACTTTCATATTTTTTAACGCTTTCATTGCTTCTTCACGGACAACGGCCATGCCAAGTTGAAAACACCAGTTCTCGTTGGATAACTGAAGTTAAGCAACTTTGGGCGCGGTTAATACTTGGATGGGTGACCGCTGGGGAATACCGTGTGCTGTTGTCATTCCCTTACTTTACTGTACATTATGTGATCATGGCTGTATGTGCAAAGCTTTAGAAGCAAGCACAAGCCAATATAATACCATACCTACTATATATAATTTTAAATCGAAATCTAGCTACCTATATCATTTTCATTTCTTTATACTCAAGGTGCATTCTAATTTTTTTTTCTGCTGAGTCGTTCAACAGAAAAAAAATTATGAAAAATTGAGGGCAGAAAAACACTTATTGCAGTTGGTGCCACGTGACTCAGAGGTTCTCATAATAATTTCAGTGCAATTAATTTGAGTCTGTGGAGCAGATTTTCTGTTGGGTTGAAAGAAGCAGCAAATAATTGTCTCAGAATTCATTTCTCCACCTTTGAGAAAAACTTTATCCTTCGAATAATTGTCAAATTCTGCGGACAGAATGTCAAATTTAAGAGACAAGCAAAGAATAAAATGGTGAAAAAAGGGGAAAAAGGTGGACAATAGATTGGGGTGTTCCCAAAGATTCGGCAAGTAAATAACGCTGAGACATTTTCATTACTTAAGACGAAGAAATTGTGATGGCGAAATATGTCGATATTATTTATGCGGAGAAAAAGCGGTAGCCGCGGAACACCTGAAACGAACGTGTGGGCGTTTCTTGCAACATCTTCACCGTTGTTCTCATTGAAAATGTGTTAAAGATCAAAAGCAGTGCTACTGCAAAGGAGAAAGGTTAACACTTGAGTCTTTGAGAAGCCCTGCAGTTGTACTCGACCTCGCGAAGAATTCGACGAAAATAACCTGATTGTAAAATATTCAAATTAATATCAATAATGAACGTCTACATTGTTGGAATTTCATAATAACCTCTGAAACGTGTTTATGCTCACCTTCTGCTTTATATATTCGTACATATGGTTTCCTTTACACATTTTTTATATCCAGGAGGAGGCACTTCATCCAGACATTTTGCCAGATTTCGAAAAGTTACAAGTGAAGACTGTTTCGTCACGATAAATGAGAATTTATCGGTGATTTGCATTTAAAAGAGCCGTACATCTGTTAGTTGGTCCTCGCTTAATAAGCCAGCTCGCATTGTTATTTGTATATGAAATTTTCAAATTACGTCAGTAAATTTTCAGATGTGACAGTTTAATCGATATTTTCTTCGAAATTTGAATTTTAAAACTCGGGCAATTGAGGTCAATCTTTGTTTGAGATAACATTGTACTTTTAATTAAAAATATTCAAATTATCAAGAGTATCAAGGCTTATAAAATTACATTTTTCGAAGAATAAACATTTAATATTAGAAACGGATATTTAATATCATGGAATTCATTTTTAAGGAAATTTTTACGGCGACTAAGACGCTTCCGTTGCAGACTAAAAATGTATCTGCACATAAAGCAAAGACGTTATTTTATTTGTTTTGAAATCTGAAGCGCTCTTCTTACTATCTAATGTTGACTCTTTTGCTAGAAAGTGTCTTGGATATTTGTGCATATAAAAAGCGGAAAAAAGCAACCAGCACGCGAGTGCTCACGATTGCATCTGATTCTGAGTGAAATTCAACACTGCATGGAAACTTTCGACGTCAGTCGTTCCTCTAGGATAAGGTCGAGAACGGTCAGGGGCGGCGAGGTGGAAAGGACGAGATATTCCGCTCTGTGGAGACTCCCGACATCCCGAGGGAACCTTTTACGGTTCCTATAAAAATAGATCACTGGCAATCAATATCTTACTTTTTAGCACACTTTTTACCACACTTTTTACGATTTCCATAAAAAGAAGTGGTGTAAAATCGACTCTATAAAAACTTTGACACTTTACTCACACTAAAGTCAAACTAATTATCAGGTCTGACTTTTTTGATCACAAATCCAGGTGTTTTTAAAAGATCATCTTCAAGGAAGTTAGGTTCAGAATGAAAATTTATATTACCTAACAAATAATCCTCATGGCACATTGTTCGGCATGATCCGAGGATTTGGATCTATATCCGATCTGGTGTAGGTCTCGGAAAATTGAAAATCGATTCGCTCCTTTCGTGTACATAGTGCTGTTTTACGGCCCGATCTTAGGCCGATAGTATTTCTGAGCGAACGACCTATTACACGCTTTACTACGAATCGTGAGTAGCTTATGGTCGTGGGTGATTCTCGTAAATCAGTAAAGCCATGGGGACGAGTCCGAGAGACCTGGCGCACATAAATTACATGTTAGCGTCTCAATTCAATTTTATTAGTGTACTATTTACGTTATTCGAATCTATCTTCTTTCAGTGGTTCATCGCCCAAGTAGTGTAATAAAGTGAAAGAAGCTTCACGACCAAAGTGATGACTTTGAGTTAACGATCTTCTCAGGCCTCACAAATCTCGCGCTGTCTTCTTTTTTGCACAAAATTAACGAAAGAAATGAAGACAGGAGAAATTTCTCGTCGCAGATGAATGTCTTGATGGAATTAAAAGCTTGTAAAGGCGACAGAAACAAATAGAGGCTTGTCCACTTAAGGTATATTAATTAAAAGAAACGTTGACAAGGTTCCAATAACACCTAGTTAGTGCTAAGAGTCTAAAGCGTGTTCCGTATCAGTGATTCTCATATTCTACCGATAACTGACGTTTTGCGATATTCGAGTATAAGACTATGCATTATGCAATTATGCATACCGTAAGAAGACGTTAACACCTCGTTTAACGAGGCAAATGTAGGTTGCATTTACGGCAGCGTTATTTACTTCGATTTTTCGCGCTCGTTTAAATAATGTCCAAACGAAATGGTCGGACAATTAAGTTGGGCTGTCAACGCGAGATACAATCTCGGTTTCTCCCTCGTAAATGCCTTGGGCATCGTATAAGCGACTCTGACATCGAACGAAAGATGGAGACTCATCGATTTGCTTTACGGGCTATTTTTCCAAACTTGGCGAGTTGTCGCTCTCATCGCCATTATCATCACTACTGCCAGACATCGGTGCTTGCGTCTTTCCCTCCCGATTTATTTGTGACCGAATTCGCTAATTACCCAGGTCGCTGAAGTACTCAGAAATCCGCAGCTGATCTGATACTGCTGACCAACTTTCGTTTTTGAACCTTCGTTCAACATCAGGACAAATTTCAAGAGTCGTTCTCAAATCTATACAGTAGACGTTTTTTCTTGGTTCAGAGTGTGGTGCGCACAGGACACACGTCGAACACCGTGCACAACCAGAACCATGATCAGCAGCATCTGGTTTACAATCAGGAGGACGAGAAGTGTGCTCGCTGTGGCAGAGCCCGATAAGATCGGCAAAGTGCAAACCGGTATAACTACCACAAGGATTCGCGAACCGAACCAAAAAATACATCAAGACTAACTCGCGTATGAGCTACTATGATCCTCTTTTGACGTTGATACTCCCTTTCATAGTATTACGAAAAAAAACTGCTTACTTTAGTGGTTTGGTTGAGATCAGTGTACCCACTATCCAATAGTTTTCTGAAATAATGGAAATGCAGAAGCCTCTATCAAATCATTGTTTGAAGTATAAACACAGAAATCTGACGGTGGTTTTAAAGTATGGAAGATATCATCTACTTCAATAATACTTCCATATTTTTAAACAAGAGGCTGTCAGAGTTTTAGATGTTAAGATAGCGGTACGAAATCGAATGGTTGACATCAGCCGTTGTGGTCGCAGATAGTTGATAAGATCTTTAATAACGTTCTTGTACGATAATTTGCAATTTTATTACTATCATTTAGTAATAGAATCAGCTGCATTAAATCGAATAAGAAATTGGGTAGGTTTCGAAGCTTCTAGATAGGACTAACATTCTGGACAATTTTTTAATTGAACACATTCTTCAAAGTACAGCAGTACATCTCTGGCAATAATAATAAAGAACAGGACCCATCTTGCATACATCAATGTCGTAGATGGTTTTATTTTGCCTTCGGAATCTTCCGACCTTTTCTTGTTGATGATCTGCTCTTCTTGAGTATTCAAACTTGGGAGGAGGAGTGCAATGATCGATTTCTCAACAGCTGAAGTCAGAATGTCTTGAACTCTAACCATTTCAATTCTATACTTTCGTCTCGAATAACAGGAAGACAGGTAGAGTCGTTCGGAGATTGTCGATACTTGAAAAGTCTCAAAGCGTAATCCAACTTTTTTCAAACACCTTTATTTGAAAATGGTACCAAACTCTACTATCATAAAGTTCATCGTTCTATTTTGGTCTCGTTGCTTCCTCGAGATTCTTGTTATCCTTGCCAGAGTACCGAAGCCGAAGGAGAATATCAATTGTCCTAAAGAAAGAATTGTTTCTGGAGGTCGATTCTTGCGCCAATCGTTTAAGGTAGTAAAAAACAAAGTGTAGATGTTGCAGAATATACGGAAAAATAAAATGAGCCAGTGAGTCACAAGAAAAGAGAATTTTAAAAGTCAAATAAAAAGTGGGAGGGCTGAACGTTTACGAAGCTGTTTCGCGCATTTGTCGCGAGGATTTCTGTCGATTGGAATGTACGATAGGCAGCCAAACTGGTCACATGCGAAGAGCCTGTGGAGTCCTTCGAGATTGTATAGAGGGCATTTGTTTCTCCTTACATAAAATTAAAAAAAAGACGATTTCTTGACGTTACATATAGATAATAATTGCGTATCAAATAAAATCTTGAGAATTCTGAACTGATATATACTTAAGAAAATTTTATATACGAATTTGCTCAACACCTTTGAGACGTAAAGATTTACGTGATTGTCGTGATTTTATTTTCGAGACTTTTCTTAATCCTGGTATCAATCAAGATCTACCGACCTCATCATATTCTTAGCAAGAGTACGTCGAGATCGTTCCACAACTTGAAACTTAAGACAACATAATGAGTACGCCTTAACTCTCGCAACACATTTTTTCTTAATTTCTCATTGGTGTTAAAAATTACATTATGAATATAATTTGGCTTAAAATAACACAATAGATTTGAAAATGTGAAATTTAATGTGCTTTTGTAACTATCTTCTGACGAAAAAGGGGATGTTAGATTATATATGCACAAACCATTCTCGTTTTCAGTTACATCAAAATGTCTTGGCTTTTAATGAAGGAAAGTACCACGGTGATGAGTTGTGTGGATGAAAGACGTGCGAGAATTTCGAGTACGGCAAGCATAGAGGTCTTCACGTGTCTAGTTTATCAGAGGAGAGACCAACAATCTTTCACAAGCTGCGAAATTTAATTGGAATCAACAAGAGGGAAAGGGGAGAAGGAGTCGTGAGACAGGAATGGGTGGAGGGATGTAGAAATAAAAAGCGATACCGCTGCCACCCACGAAACGTGGATATAAGTCTGATGATGCGTCTGCTCGCGTGGCTCGCAAGACTTTCAAGCAGTGGCTCAACTGGCTCAAGACTAAGGAGTAGAGTTCAGGCCCCCTAGCGACACCCCTGACAGGCGGCTCTTTTGCACCACTTCCGAAATTAGAAATTAAATCTCAGCTTCATAATTTCGTGGCAGTTTTATGCTTCAATCTCGGCTTAAATTTAGCAGCTCTTTTTTCATTTCAAAGAAGCAAACAAGCAACAATCCTTCAGTTCTTGTACACTTATTTCCTTTAATCTCAGATCTTATCCTAAAAAAAGTGGAACAATATTTGATTTCATTTGAGCGTGATTTAAATGTGACGAATATGGTCTTGATATATTTGTGAGTCTGTTACATGAAGACAAATCATGAATATCAGTGTGGCATTCGTCCAGAGAAGATCTTGACCCTTCTTCAATTGAGACGGCCATTCAGCTAAGCAGGGTCAATACTTGTCAGCACTCAAGCGGCATCGATCTCAATCGGTGTTAAATCGGCAGTATCAGCGATCGTGTGTTCAAATTACAGGCCGCTGCCTGAACGAGAGTGACTCGGGACAATGGTACCCATCACCTGATCGTGCCTTCAGGGATCCTCCCACTCATTAGGTCGTAATCGCTCCATACTCATTTTATACACGTGGTTTCTTAATTGGTTCCTGTTGATTTAATGTATCTCAATACGTGGTTATTCAATCAATGATTGTCTCTTCTCTTGAAAAAAAGATGAAAAACGCTATATCCTAATGATCTGAGTCTCTACTCCTTTCTCTCGTCTATTTATAGCAGTCTCTTGCATAATTTCTTGCTCGATTTCTTGTTTAGATTTGAAGCCTTCTAAGTCCAGAACGATTCTAAGGTTAATATTTAACTGCAAGATATATATATGCATATATATATATGTATACAGCATTATTTATGACCTATACTAACAGCCTTTTGAATCACATGAGTGAAATGAAGTGTTTGGAATATGGCTCTTTCACCACTGGAATTTCCAACAGCGAAGAGACATCCTGGAAGTATTCTTTTTCCTCCCTTCCTCATTCTGAGGGTGGCTAGAGGACTCTCCCAGAGCATAAAATATCTGTCAGTTGAGTCGTAAAAATAGCTCTTCTTCGCGGTATTGCACGCAGAGAAACGAACGAGAAAGAAGACGGAGGATGGACGCCTTTAAATTCTCTCAGAGAGCTACGATAGTAGACGTTGTTGCGTTCGTGCAAACGAGTAGAGCGATTCATAAAGGCAATTTTTATGGCGATATCGCAAACACTTCTAGTTGTAGTATGGCAGGAAATCAAGGAAAAAACACCTCGAAGGCAAAAAGAGCCAATGTGGAGGAAAAAAGTCTAGAGAGAATGTAAAAAATGTCAAGTCAGTGATATATACCTTAGGGGCAACTGAGTACCCCGGGGGCTGATCCGCTCCACAGGACCCCTGCTATACGCCATCGTAAACCCCCATAAAATTATACCGCAATGATCGGTTGATGCCTCCATTACGACTTGTGGAGGTTATTACATTTCAACTCGATTTGTTACACTTTCTCAACCCTCAATACTCATATTAATCCACTTCCTGATCCAATATTATTTGAGTCACTTACTCAAGTGGTAATCCATATATTACATAACGCTTTTAGGAAGAAGGAGGGTTCAAGAGGACCTGTTATGGTCCTGATACGGTTAGGGGGACTTTGAGAAATGTTACGTAACATTCATGCGTCTAAATGCCGCATAATCTCTTGAAATCATTGAAATCCTTCGAGAACTTGTAAAAATAAATTTAAATTCCTTAAAATGTCCTAGACTATTGTTACGATAGTTACAAAAGGGCGGAGGGTCCAAAAATCATCAAAAAAAGCGTTACGAAATAAATGGATGGATTCTATAAGCTAAGGAGCCTAAATAATTTTTTATTCTTTGAAACGCCACCACATCTGATTTATTTCAAGCATAATTTTAAGTGAAATCAGTGCCGGATAAGACAGCTGTTTGAAGGTGAGAACTTGGAAGACATTAAAAGTGAGAGAGAGTTTCTGAATATCAGAGCCTATTAAGGCCCACTCTTGCCCTTCTGGTCGATTATTTCGCGCAAAACTGCTGCGCGGCCCAGCTTTAAACGTCGTAATTACCTCAACTTAATCCGCGATTTAATAGAGACGTTGGCGACGGTGCATTACCTGACTTTGGTGGAACCGCCGCGAATATCGTCCTAATTACTATATAAAATGCTGAAACGTGTCGGTTATATGCCTGAGTAATAAGAGGAGTACCATCAACGGACCTCAACTCTTTGGCGCCTTTAACGACCACCTGGAAGTGGTCCCTGAACTCCACCTTTTATCCAATCTTGGCAAAGTGCTCCAGGATACGATATGTAGCACAATAACGAGAGAGGTATTTTCTCACATATCTTTCTTAATCATTATATGATTTATTTATACCATTTATTATGATATTTATAACAAAATTGTGTTGCGGCGCCTAAAATAGCCTTCCGTTAAATACTTGTTTTGATTTGGTATGCTGATAGCAAATTGAGTCGTAAGGTTTCGATTGATTTCGTGAAATTTCGGAATCTGAGATCGTTCGTTGAACGGTCGCTGTGATTAGGACATTAATTACCCTGTTGGAAGTAAAAAGATAGAAAGTCTATCTATTTGAATCTTTTTCAATATTCAGGATTGAAATAGAAAGGAAAAATGTATCCAAATTTATCCTTCCCTATCCATGCCAATCTATTTCTATCTCTACAATAATCTCTTTCCTTTTGAATCTTCATATTTCTATCTTTCTGTATCCTTTGTCTATTCACGCCTATCCATGTCTATCCCACACCTATCCACGCCAATCTTTTTCTATCCCTTTTGCAATCCATGGATGCAAAGTGTACACTTGAGAGAGATAGAAAATCTCTATCCTTTTCTATCTTTTTACTTCCAACAGGGTACACACAGGGCGGATTCGACGAGTACAACTAGCATTGTATATCGCATCTTTGCGTGGCTTCCATTTAGTCTGAGTCACCGGTGAAATGTGCCTATTTGATTGTGATTATAACCTTTCATGAAAATTCAGACTTTATTATAGTTTAAATAAAGAAACTATTCAATTTGTTATTTTATAAATGTGAGTTGGTTCAGTGTTTATGATCTTCCTTTCTAAAACCTTTCAATCCTAAAGTTGGATTAAAAACCATTCAAATAAACTTGAATTGTGTCGATGGGATGATTTTCTGTCGAGCTGATACAAACTGAAAGAAAATTGGAAAAATTGTAGAACAACCACAGGATAAGAAGTATGAAAGAAGTAGTATGCCACTTGTAAGAAGTATGTGCCGAATTAGCCAGGATGATTGAATTTACAATCAATATGAGAGGATGGGAAATAATAAAAGGTGATGGGAAAGAGAAGAGACAGCGAGAGAAGGAAAGCGAGAGAGAGAAAATTTGAAGAGAGCAATGTGTGGCTTCGTCCTCTTCGAGGAAGACAGGCGCGGCGCGGCGGCTCTTCTTAGCAAAGTCATAACTAACCGAACTGAGCAGAGAGCCTCCTTTTTCTTCTTCGGCCAGTACTTTCGTTGAGGCCGGTCCAGTCGTGCAAAGGTTGTAAACATTTTGGCACCGCGATACAAGAACAATAATTTAGTGGGCGCGCTCCGTCATACGAACCCCTTTAGCAGTCTGCGAGCACGCTGCATGATATCGACTTGTCGATTTTTGCGAAAAGGCGCTGTAAGCTTCTCGAGATTGTTCACCAGTCGAGTCTCACGGGGGGATGCCACGTCTCGTAGCGGAGAAAATGGTTAATGTTCTCGAAAATTAACATAATACCGCACTGAGAAAAAGAGGGATAACGTTGCGCACCCTTACCACTCATAATTTATCTTCCTCTCAGAAAAAAAGCGCTACTGAAGAGCTGAACCTCATCAGCTCATCCAAAGTAGGCGACATGTTAAATCTTTCATATTTTGTGTTGATAGCTAATCATTTTTATATTTTCTCGTTTAAGATTTAATGTTTCTCACGGTAATACCACTTGGTCTAAATAAGTATGCCAATGAGATTCTGAAAGAACATGAAGAGCGTCCATCGTAAATTACACATCCTTTGAGAAGCTCGCAAATTTTAAAGGGCCGCTGGTTTACGCGACGTAAAAAATATCAAGTCGTTTAAAAAAACAGATGCATACGAAACAGAAATCTGCCTTTCAGTAGTTATACGCGGAGGTAACTTGTCGACCGCGGCCAGAAGTTCGCAAGTAAATTAAATAAATTAGCAAACCGCAAGCTGGTTCAATTTTTCTTTTGAAAAGCAAAGTGAAGGTGATCGTATTCCTCCATCGTGTCATGAGCACCTTAATTTGTGATGAGGTGACGTTAAAGGTCGGCTCATCAAAGTCTGAAATCATAAAAGAATGAAATAAACCTTGTGTTACAAGAGCTGGGAATTAAATGTGACTCTCAGAAGACTCCAAGATAAAAACATTTAAAGTAAATAAATCTGTCTTTCAAATGGCTTCTTCTTTCTGAGAGTTGGAATTTTTCAACGCTATATATGACTTGAAATGTAATTTTTGATCGTTATACAAGTATATAAAGGAAGACTCGATAATAAAGATGATTTTCATTGTATCTGAGACTTGACAATTCCATCAGTTTCCTCATGAGAAAGATGAGAAGATTCTTGAAAAATCAAACGACAAGCGAGAAATTATTAAGGGTTTCTCACTCGGGGAATTCTCTTATTAAATTTGATTATTCCCCGCCGACAAATGATTCGTTATTAATTGGTGGTAGTGTCGGCAGGAACGGGTTCCCTACGTCAGCCAAGAACCACGAAATAAACAGAAAGCAAGATGGAGAGATGGAAGGAAGCAAGGAAAGAAAGAAACGAAGGGAAAAAGAAAGAACATCCGAGATGGACGCGAACAGGCAGTCGGGTATCTCCACATATGCGTGACCCGTCCGAAACTCAGAACGTTATAAGACCCCGTACGGACTAGCGCCGCATTATTATTTTTAAGAGAGGTTGGATTGAATTTTTATAGGGTTCTTGGCATACGTTTAACGGACCAGTGGTGCTCAGTAACGGCCTACTTGTACCGAAAAATCTCCGATTTTTATGCGAATTTTAATAAGGCTGTATGTCGTTTGAACACCTCCGTGTAGCGCATCTCATAACGATGAGAAACTTACCAGTCTTGCATATATTTTGACTTACAAATGCCTAAGGTAGTGAAATACGTATACGACACAAGCAATAATAATAAAGAGAGTACCGCCAAAAAAGGGCACCCCAGCAATACGGTGGATCGTTTTCGCATAATAGCCCCTGCTTTCTTCCTGGGCCGAAGGGTGTTAACATCTTGACAAAGAGAGTTTGCCCAACCCTCTGCTCTTTCCTGCTTCTTCTTTTGATCTCACTGGAATAAGTATTGCGGCAAATTCGAATGATGTTATTCAATTGAATTCCTTGAAAAACATTCAAGGGCGTGATGGGGGAAACCATAATGTACGCTCATTCATTACTTTCCATCTAATAAAAGAAACAGGAGTTTTCTTCATAAAAGAAATTCTAGTTTATTATAGCCATTTATACTTTCGTATTTCCTTCATAAATCTGTTATGTTATTTGTCAGCTTCTAAAGAAGGTTAAAGGGTAGGACTCTAACAAGAAAGCTGAATGATGAAGAGTCAATCTAAGTCTGTAGCTAATTGTGACAAATGACATAAATGTGAGAAGATATTTTTTATAGCACAGCTTCCTTTCATAAGCTTTTAACATGTCTAAGAAAATGTCTCAAATTCTCATTCCCTGGTATCACAACTATGTGAGTTACTTGTTCTCTGCTTTAAGGCTTTCAAGTATTTTATTACAAGCCAATCATTTGACGGTATACTGCAGGCATCACTCTAACTCGTCCTCCACGTTGAAAAGACACTACACCAAACCACATCTAAGTGGCCCGCTCCTTCGCTCCAGGAGAGCGCCTGCAATAATTTCTTTGGAATGCGCGATTGATTTAAACGCCGTGAAACGCCGCCAGTGAGAGTCATAAATAGAAAAAGAAACTTACACATATAGAGGTTAGCGTGTAACTTACGATTCAAACAGGCAATACAATTCTTTTCGAAACTGTGAGAAGACGCATCTTTGGTGCAATCCTTTACTAAAAATTATCATGTAACATCGTCCAATAGTAGAATAATTGAATATTGTTTATAAAGATGCAAAGGGTCTATCTTAAAGAAAACACATCGTCGTCACTTGACCTGTGGAGACCTTTAAGTGCTGGTTTAAGTATTAGCGGCTGAGTATGAGAGGGCAGTAATTTCCTCGTGAGATATTTACCTGAGGCTGAAGGTAACCATATTCGGAGACACTCAATCAACATTAAATCATTATATACCGCTGAATATTGGCAAGTATATTACAAGCGTTTCGTGCACGGTTAGCGCCGAGCATACACGAGCTCAGGGTGCGATAATTTTGAGCATAGTTGGCACTTGGCACAATGCTTGCCCGCGAAAGAGAGACCACGAATGAGAATGCGAAAGAGCGACGAGAGTCTCGTTTGACTTCCTCCTTTCCGATAATTAAATCCCGACAAGGTGGATTCTCCTACTCTAAATGAACTCTTGAAACTCTGCCATGTGGCGCCTCCTTTCAAGAAGGAGATGGATGAGAGGGAAATCGAGTGGGTCGAAGAGGAAACGCTCTGGAATTTCCAATGCTCACCGACCCTGTTTCTTTGATCGTTATACACTCGGTGTGAAATGCATCGATCAAATCTGCACAACGAGGGAATAGAAGTATAAGCTCTTTTCTGAATAGATGGAATGCTTTTTCTATCAGAAGTATAATTATTCAAATTGTACAGGCGAAGGAAAAGCTATAGATGAGTTTCGTTTGACCAAGTGAAAAGGATTATGAATCTCGTGTCCAAGTTCAGTGGCGCATTCAGTAATCTTGCGTTCGATTCTATGACGAACAAAGGTGGATTTTCGCACTCGCGAATTGCAGACTGCATAGAGAACTGCCAGACCAGAAACAATTAAGCTCTTTGCTATCTTTCGCGACCATGCCGACCTGCTCCTAGTGGTTCTCAAACTACAGACCAAATGATTTCCATTCGATTTTATTTATCCTCCATTAGACAATGATGACAAGTTTCAGCTGATTGAGAGATAGACTTACTGCGTATTTATGAGATTCAATCATGCCAATCATATATTTATACGTGTGTACCATACATTTATACCTGCACGTGAAATTCTGTCAAATTATTTCCTTGTCCTTTTATACACGTGGACAACCTTTCAACCCTGTCTATAGCTTCTGTTGCAAAAGCATATTCTTGAAAGCATAGCGACCATCACCATGTCCGGAATTATGAAGAGACCAGGTCAAAGGGTTGCATTAGACTCGATGGAGGAGGGCCAATAAATAAAGAGGGGTAAAGTGACATGAGTGGACAGATCGATGAGTGCTTTACAAGAAACCGGATTAATGGTTATCGATCATTTATGTATATGTTCAAAGATATTTCCGCTCTATATTTTTTCAAACCCCTTCTACCATATTTGCTGTAAATCTTGAGCGTTCCGTTTACTATGTATAGTTTATGGTCATGTCCCTTGACATGTCCAATTTTCCAACTACTGCTTTGATTACTATCAATTTACCTCCATATGCTCGAACTAATAGAAGGTGTCACATCTCATGACTTTAATTAATGATTAATTAGGTACGAATAAATCTTTATTTGTTTACTTGATTGTTTATCGAGTCATTGAAATAAAATTTCTTCAGATCTTACATAATTTGCACTTAGCATTCGCAATAATAATATAATTTATTTTAATTTATTCCTGATGGGAGTTTTGATGAAAGCTTCTTGATCGCCGCGTTTTCTTTTTACTGGTTCATAATCTGGAGATTATCTCCACGAATTTGAGATCAGGGAAGTTATGGTTGGCGGCAATAGGCTGTTTGCGTCAGGATCATTCAAAGTTCCTTCGAGATCTCTCACAAGCGACTGAACTTGGTCCAATCACGTGTCCAGAATACGGCGAGTGGCGCGTGGCAGCTTGGGCCTCAGGCTCTGGCAAACCTCGCGTGCCACAAATTGCTTTGGCTTACCGACTACGAGTCAGCGTTGTGCACCGCGAGCCATTCACACACTTACTTACGCTCTTTTTTACTTTTATATCCTATTGCTCACTTAATTACTGAATTTTGCCCTGACTTGAGTTCAGTGGCGAAACAATCCTTTGTATCCCTCACTTTCTGCACAAGAAATATCTTATTTCCCCTGATTCGTCTGAAAACCTAAAATCTGCAAGTAACAGAATATAAAAAATGCAGCAAAAAAAAAAAACTTGGTCCGTTTGATACTATCTCTAAACTTTAACATATTCAATATTTTATCCAAAAAATTCGAATTAAGTATATTTTTGAAAGCAGTGGAACCTTGAGATTCAAATATTCATGAAGTATAAACTTTTGAGCGATCTCCTGCGGTCAAAATGGCTCCAAAGATATTTCTTTCATATCAGACCTCATAACAGATTATTTCTGTTTCTGACTTTCCGAGATGAAACTGATAAGTGGCACAGGTGTTTTTTTTGCAATCAATAACGTACTATGTTCACAAACAGAAACGTGACTGTGAATGGGTTAAATTATAATAGATTAAAATAGGTCAGACAACTGAGCGCCGCCAACAAGTAGAAATGAAGAAGGTCATACTATGTTTGTTATTTATTTTTACTGAACATATGTTGGACACATGGAATTGTTTGAGGCTTCTCGTTCGATCACCGAACATCGAAGTTAAGAATGGAACTAGCCATCGTGTAGAAATAGTAATTTATTAATTAATAATTTATTTTAATATCAATTAATCATCTGCATGGAATACAAAAAGGCCTTACAACTGAAATTTGTTTAAAAGTGTTAAGTTTGAAAGGGGTTGTATTTCTCATTTAGAGATAGTTTTAACCGAAGTTTTAACTGAAGTTTTAACTATCGTCTGCCCTTGGAATTATTCAACATTTGATAGAAAAAAAATTAATTTTTGTAAGATTCGCGGAATTGGCGTATATTAAAAAATGGGGAGGAGTTTTAAAAACCTTCCGTTTAGAGTTGCCGATCATGGAGGTCCTTTATAGAGGGTTGGGCAGTATTAGTCACAAGTGCTTACCGCTGGTAGCCTAATGAGCAGGCCAATGTTGAAGCTCTCTTATTACCCTACAGCGAAATGTACGTAGAGGCATATATGTCGAAAAAGGAATGGAAACCCGTCTGGCCTTTCGCCTAAATTAGGCAATTTACGCCGAGGGCGCAGAAGTACGCGCGCCAGAGTGGCGCTGCAGGATTTGTGTTTAGCCAGCTCCTTTTTATTAGTTTAGAAGAGAGCGGGTTATTAGTCGTGTCTCGAGAAAAAGCCAAGGGGACCAAATGGCGCGAGCCGCGTAGCACGCTACCACCATTTTTTTTCCTGTAACGTCAATCGTTTTGGTAGCGGCAGCTTTTTTCAGAAACACATAAATTCGTGGTGGTCTCTTGTTAGCGGGGTAATGGTAAACTCGATCCTTTTCTCTTTTCATCTTTCCTGTTTTCCGTCTTCCTTCTCTTTTCTCATGGTATCTTCCCACTTGTACCCAGCCAGCGGGCCAATTGTTTCCAGAATTTCCAACCGAGTTGTGAGTTATTTTACGCGAATTGGGAGGTGTTTCCCAGCTTATTGGGAGGTCCGACCAGTTGCTTTTGCACAAGCCGAAGAAAATATGTGTAATTTAGAATCAGGAAAGAGAAATAGAGATTGCTGATTTGCATATTAAGTTATTTTGTTCTTCCTCCATTGAATTTTTCAATTAATGCTAAAGTTGATGATAATTGGAAGAATTTGTCGTGATGTGTACCAAACAGAGGATGAAGTTATATTTTACTTCTTTGACCGATACAATTGAGTCTTTGAAAAGAAAGTTTTGTAAGAACTCGACTTGACCATAAATCAGTCAAGTTGCAAAATGTCTGGGAAGAATCATGCGTACTGAAGGATTCGTTTTATTCTGTTTCTGTGCACATGTTCGCTTACGATAGTCGTACATACCTACCTATTACAGAACCATCTCATAAATTCGAGATCGCAATGAATAGTAATCATAGCCTGCGTGCATTAATACCTACCAAACATTTATTGGCAATGAACGCTTGAGATGATGAATTGAGCGAAAGTTAAGTAACGATGCTTGTTTATTGATTTTATTCTATAGAGTCAATTGTTCTTTTGTTCATTACAGGATGTCGAAACACGTAAAGAGAAGATTAGCTTTAATTGGCAGCACATCTTTGCCAATTCGTGAACCAGCTGAATAAATGATCCTATTGTACTGTACCATTGAAAGTAGAGTTATAGGTAGTATATATTTAAGATTATGTTACTGGGCGTTAAACGGTGGCCGATTTAATCAGCTTATGGCACAAAATCTTTGACCGTTCTCTTTACAATTGAATTGTGTTGCTGAATTCCAAAGATATTCAACAATGAGTATTTGTTACGGACTTAGCGTTATTGGCTCAAATTTTTCTTGAATCTGCGGCCATTTACTGCAAATTATTAGTGGATGCTAATCTACTCGCGTACGTTTAACTTCAACTCTTTTGGAGCTGGCTCGAGCGGTTGCTTTTGACAGGAAAATGGATTTGCTCTCATGACAATGGTGTTTAGGAAAGAGTGACAACGCCTCTTCCAGTATTAGACTATTGTGGTTCAGACCGCGAGGCGGATTATCCTCGTGGTAAGGTCGCCATTTCGACAACAAACGCCACGGACTACGAAAATGCTGCACACTTGCTTGAATAGTCATTTGGTCCGAGCATTGAACCTAGTTCGAGTCCCACTTCTTGCGAGAGGTGAGACCATCAAAGAGAGCGAAAGTGAACGAGAAGCAACGAATGCATCACAATGCACCGCATGCTGAGCGGAAGGATGCAACTGCTTCACAGGGAGTCTTATTCTTCCAGGTTTTGATGCTCGAAACGCGTGGAGCGTACTAAACGACCCCTAAAGATGAAGCTCTCTTCTGCTCTAAAGCGCAAGATAATGGTACAGCGATCTTGTCATGAGAACAAGGGACGATATGCAAGAGGAGAGGGAAACTGAGCAGATGAGGAAGTGTTTGAGGAGAGAGAATCAGCAAACGAAAAATTGCGATCTTCTATTCAATTTCGTATTAAGAGATTTTTCAATTTCGTTTTATGTTTCCATTAGATGTGAGCTTCCAAACTGAGGTTTTATGGGCATTTCTATATTGTATAATTTACAATGACTTGTAATGCTAATTTATGGTTAGTCCATATTAAGCCATAAAATACAGTACACAGTGCCACATCTTTTTTTCGGCGTACAGTGAACAAGATACCGCGATTTACGTCATACGAAGAAAGATAAACTTGTTCCGAAAACAAGAGGCTGCTTTTGGAAGGGCTTCGACCTCACACGAACGATCATCCATTAGAGGAGATTCGCAATTAGAGAAGAGTCCCGTGTCGCAGGCCGGGTCTTTTCGTACTCCAGGCGGGACAAATCGAGGGCCATATCGCATCCTCTCCCTACAATTAAGATATGCTTTACCCAGCGTGAGATCCACGGCACGTTCTGTTCAACCAATCCGATTCGTTCTGCCACAGAAAAGTGTATGTTACTTCAAGATCTTCTTGCTTGCCCCTCTGCCTACTATTTGTGGTTGCTCGTTTCCCCCTCACCTGTCCTTGTTCAACTCGCGTGTCCGAATCACGCCGTTTTACGACCATGGACGCATTTGCATTTTATATTTATCGCGAATGAGGTGTCCACAGATGCGATTCGATCGTGTCTGCTTGCTTATACTTTTTCTTTCTCCAATCCAGTGACGTTGACTCCCTTGCGTTGGCGTCCAGTAAGTCGCAGAAAAGCTGATGGAATTGTAAAATAGAATGAACCAAGGGAAATAGTGAACTGTCGATGATGAAGAGACTCAAAAAACTAACGGTTTCCAGTACTTTATACCATGGTAATGTCTTCCTCGGATGGTAAACGGCCTCCTAGAACCTGTCGCGTAAGGATAGCTTTATCCTTCTGTACGCGACTGGCTACTCAAAGAATCAAAGACGCGGAGAGAGTCCTGCTGTGTTTATCTCATCGGTGAGATCTCTATTCGATGATGATTCGAGCAGGCACGTTCATATCAAATAAATTTTATGAATCTACTGCTAGGAGAAATAACTTCTAGTTTTTAGTTTTGTAGCAGCTTGAGTCCATTCAAGGTTGCTATCCATACCCATTCAAAGTCGACGGGACTCTATAACCGTCTCTGGGAACCTATTCGTGACTATATCATAACGCACTCGCTAGGTTGACAACTTTTCACCGAACGAGACATACCAGAGATTAGGTTAACTATTTTCTTTTGAATTCACTCTCTTTCAGAGAAGTAACTCTGAAAGGATATTCCTAAAATATTCTTAATATTCGTAAATAATAATTTTTTATGGTAACGTAACATTAACAGGGTGGCCACATGTTAGAGAAGTCAGGGAAATGTCAGGGAAAATAAAATTTGTCATGGAAGTTAGGGAAATGTCAGGGAAATGCAAGTAGTTGTCAAGGAAAATAGAAATTGACATTTATGCTAACTATGTTATTTTTATCGTATTGCATATATAGATTTTATAGTTTATTTAACAGATTTTAGAAATTTTCCAAGGATTTCGAAGGATTATAAAGAATTCCCAAGCATTCTTTGAAATTCTTTGGGTTGCTAATAATTTGAAAAGGTTTTCAATAATTTTAAAATATTTTAAGAGGTTTCTAGGAATTTAAAGGGATTACAATAGATATGTACAATATTTACAAGATTTAGTGGAATTTTAAAGAACTTCATGAAATTTTGAGAGATTTTTAAGAAAGTTTAGGGAATTCAAAGAATTTTAAGGAATTTTAAAGTTCCTTGTGGAATTTTAAAGGATTTCACTCAGGATTTCATGAGATTTTTATAATTATTAAAAGATTATCTGGAATTTTATAAAATTTTAAGAGAGTTTCAAGTATCTTAAAGGATTTTAAAAGACTTACAAGAATTTTAAGCAATTTTGATTTTTTAAAAGTGATTTTAAGGGAATTAATTAAAATTTTAAAGAATCTCACAAGATTTTTATGATTTATAAAATATTTTGTAGAATTTTATGGAATTTCAAGAATTTTTCAAGAATTTTCAGAGATTTTTACGTATTTTAAGAGATATTAAAGTTTTTCGTGAAATTGTAAAGAATTTTAAGAAGCTTGTAGAAATTTGAAGGTATTTTGACATTTTTAAAATAATTTAAAAAATTATAGTGAAATTTTAAGGAATTTAAAAATGTTTCTAGAAATTTTCAAAATAATTCGGCGAATTTTAAGGGATTTCAATAAGTTTTCAATAATTTTAAGAGATTTTGACGTTTTTTAAGAGATATTAAAGTTCCTCGTGGAATTTTGAATGATTGTAGGACATTTTAATAGATTTTGAAAATTTTTTGAGAAATTTAAATGATTTTGAGGAATTTTAAGATGTTTCTAAAATTTCAATGAATTTTAAGAGATTTCTAAGATTGTCATAAATTTGAGAGATTTTTACAAATTTTAATTGAAGTGATTTTAAATTTCAAAAGATTTAAAATGACATTATACGAAATTTTTGAAAAAATTTCAATAGTATTTTTGCTGAAAATTTGTTCCCAATTTTAATACTTTCCTGTCAGGGAAATTTGTTTGAAAGTCAGGGAAAAGTCAGGGAAATGAAATAATTGAATCTTGTGGCCACCCTGATTAAAGCTGAAGACTGTGTAGTTGGTTAGAGTATAAGAAGACTAGACGTCGTCAATGTGTCTCCAAAGTGGGTTTTCGTGCAGTGAGTTGCTCGGAAGCGAGGTCTCTGCACCCGGAGCCAATCGATAATCGATAGAACAAAAAGTTGGAATTTGTTTACAGTTTACTAACCCAAATCAGAGCAGTAGCTCTCCGGTTTTCTCGCTATTTCCAGCACTGGCATCACCACCGCCGCCGTCGCTTCCGCCACCTCCATCACATCCACCACCCCTCAACCTCCCGATTTTCTCTCTCAGCTTTTCTCTCTTCAGCATACACTCTTTTCAGCATACTCTCTTTTCAGCAGCGATTCCATCCACCAACCAACCCTTCTTCGTTCTATTTTTCCTCCCTCACGCCCTAGTCGTCAGAGACGAGTTTACCCAACTACTATCGCTAGCCCGTTCTGGCATCAATGCATTTGTCAAACGCTGAAACAAATTGGTAGACAGCTCACAAATACTGGGAGAACGAGTTTGCTATTCGCGTGGACTACGTCGTAATGCAATGTAGCTACGTAAACTACCTTTGACTAATGTGTTGTTCATTTCCTGTATACGCCTCATGTACTCCACATTCGATGAATTTTATAACGTGCTTTCTTATTTCCTAGAATCTTGCAATATTTCTTGAGAGTGTGATATTTTATTTTGAGTAACTTGGAATAGTTATAATGAAAAGTTAAACAGTAAACTGTGTCAACTAATCTCGCCGATTCATGAATCTTGGCGGTAGCAGAACAGAAATGAGTTTGCTTTTTCGACTTTGAAAGCTCAACACTTGAATGGACTTTGTTAAAATAATATACACGGTGGAAAAGAAAAGCAAATATGTCCCTTGCTCCTTGATATCAGCCAATTGAATCCCAACTCGTGTGGTCTGCTTGGTTTCCTTTTCTCACCTTCAAAGGGAATTAATCCCCATGACCAAACGGTTTTGCCGAAATTTTTCAAGGAAGTGATGACTTCTCAAAGAAGAGTATTATTATTTTTGTAAGAATCTTCCTCCTTCCAAGTGGCGGTCGAGAAGTGTTACCAGGTTCTTGAGAAATGTTTCTCTTAGAATCGTTTCAAAACAAACCTCCTTCTTTCTTTTCTTCAAGGATTATAGATCTTCAAATCTCTTTCTTTTCACATAAAGTAAACAATTATTATTAACAGTTCGTCCTGATATTCTATAATAAATTCTCAGCCTATTCTTTCCTTCATTCACATGTTTTTGAGTGGTGAAAATTGATTTTTAAAAAAACTATTCTAATCCTGATTGATGTCCTATAGAATGTTTTTTTTTTGTTTTTCTTCGTGTTCTTTAGAAATTGCAAAATGATACTTTGTTCTAAACTAGACTTTTGAATCAGCAATTTACTGTCCAAGTTGTAAAAATCAACTTTTGTAGTTGAGCCTTGCAATTGAACTCGGAATACGAGCAAACGCCATTGGCGGATATCAGGCGTTGGATTTTATGACTTATTGACTCTCGTCCGTGTTTACGGCGCCAAGCAGAATGCGGCCACCTTTGCGCGAGCGACACGCGTCCAGCGATAGATCTCTCTTTATTTTATTTTATTTTTTCCTTAGAATGGCTGCTTTGATCTTCAACGATATCAGCGATATCGGAATAATTCTTCAATTCCATACAACTTGAAATTCTTTGATCGAAACGTCATTCTGCCAGATATAGTGGCCTCTGGTACATAAAAAATGTTTTGCAATATTCTGAAAATCTTTTTGAATTACACTTCTAAAAGTAGAGTTTCATATTGATAATCGATAAGCTTAAACTGTGAATCATGATATTATAAAGAAAATATGAAATGATATCAAAGTTTTATTATCTCTGCATATACATATTATTATCTTAATGTTAGTTTACTCAACACTTCAAAATGACATAGAATGTGTGCTATCGATACAAAAATATACACGTTTTTTATTGTATTGAATTATAATACTCAAATCTTTTTCAAGAATTAAAATAATCTTATATTTATGGCACATATATGACTGTAGAGAATTTGAATATTTCCCCGCAAAACTGATATTTGAGTTTATAGTTAGAATATGTACATATATATTTCTCATTTCAAAATCGTTTTGGAAACGAGTGGAAATAGTTGCCGTTTTATTCCATAGTATTGCGCAATTGCTTTCTTTGAGCGTGTGTGTGTTGAGTGCCTCAATGTTGTCTTACAAATAGCATCGGGCATCGGTGATGATCGTGTCGGGCTTTACAATTAACTGATTAAAATACACGATAACCGTTTTTCTGAATTCCGAATATATAAGATTTAGTGACACAATTCAGAGCATGAAATAAGTTTTTTTTTTTATAACTTTTATTTTTTCTGCATGAATGTCTACGTTTGAAGAGCGCGCCCTAGGCCCTTTTACAAACAATCTCGAGGTTTCCGCTTTTGAATTTGAAGACGAGACTTTATGAAAACCTGCGTTCGACTGGTTCACGAAAAACATCGGATGGAGATCTCTCTTCGGCAAATATTGAATCTCGTTGAATCCATGACTTTGTCGTTCACAGCAAAGACTCATGAGGAAGAAAAATAATGTGGGCGAGTCTTTTCGTCGTTTTCGAGGTAGAAACTCTTTGGACGAATGGCGAGTCTGGAAATCTGTATCGGTCGTGATGCAACGTTCACATTTTTACAAAGAGCGACCGATTCAAGAATGATAGAGGAGGAGAGTGGAATTGAGGTAAAGTTTATCGAATAGCTGAGGGATTATTTCTTTATTGTCGGTATGACGATTGCACAGCTATCTTTGATCGGTAAATATAAAAGCATGCACTTTTCTTTGACAGAAAAAGAATGGAATGCCGCGCTCTTGAGCGCCGGAAGCCGCCCGACTGATTGTGCTTAAGGAAAACCTTTTATTGCAATGTCACTTAAAATTAAAATAATAGTATCAATAATAATAGTATCAACACCTTTTTTGGTAAGAACATAGTTAGCTTTTCAGTTTAAATATTCCTAAAACTCATGCAGACATGCTTCTGTACATTCGATGGAGAAACCTCCAAATGTCTTGGATCACGTAGGTCCCCCTCTGGGTCATCGAAACTGATCCTCTTAACCGCTTCCGGTTTCTCTTCGAACCCGATGATCACGCGCGGAAGCCCTTCTCAACATTTCTTGCAGATAGATCGGTACTGGAATATATGACGGCTATCCAGAGACACGGACTGGACGTGTGCAAACACTTTCAATCGGACGACACGACGTGGGACCAGTTGAGGTGAATCTGCGAACAACTCCTTCTTTTTCACCGACCTCTTGTCTCCTTGTGTTTGTCTACGTTCTTGTTTGCACGAAGCATTCCACTGTCGCTCATATACCGATCGTTCTGTTTCAGCTTGCATACTGTGCAGAGTTTTAAGATTTTTTGACTGCTTAAGTTCCGCCATGTTTTTGGACAAAATCTGTCTTTGAAATCTTGTAAAATCTCGATCAGCGACAATAAGACTCGTGTTATTGACGGCGATTTGTCAGATGTATGCTACATATATAAAGATCAGAGAATGTACATTCTACAATGAAAGTGTGCTGCCATTTGTGTTCGGAATGTGTGAGCTGTTGGTGCGAACGGTGGTGTGTCCTCAGATTTGTCACTGTCGCAAGGCGTTGCACCGTGATAATGCTCAAAAGACAGATCGGCCCCAGTTTTCTGTTGCAATGCCGAACACCCTCGTACGTTGTACATGACAAAGCTGGCCCTGGTCTTTTGGACCGGCCACCTGCTGGAATCGTCCAGGATCCTTCTGTAAGAAGAAATTATTTCATCAGTGATTATTGCGTTTGTACACATTTGAATCAAACGAATTATAATTCAATGACACTTAATGGATTTGAGCTCCACTTAAAAACAAGTTTGCGTGTATACTCGCACTTAAGATTAAAATTTAATGAATTATTGATTTAATTATTAACTTTTTGGGTCTCAGCGCTTTCATAACGGGTCAGTAATTTATTTTTATGAAAAGAAGAGATATGTTTAATGTAAGGGTTATTATAGAAACGTGACAGATATTATAGGTAAAAGCTATTGCATTTACAATGTAACATATGTTAATCGTAACATATGTTAATAGGAGAAGTCATGTTTGCGGTTGTAGAAACAAGACTATGTATCTTAGTAGCGACCAATCGTCCAGGTAATATGTATTCGCAGACAATAAATAAGCCACGATAACGACAATAACAGGTGATCGAGCTGCAATCTTATCGACTGTACGCAGATGACTCGAATTTATTTTCCAATCAGCGGCAAGCGTTTTTCTATTACAAATCTTGTATGTCTTTTTATATTTTTTGCTTGTACATAGCACATCCGTACTGTTTCCTGAATGCATCTGTTATGAATATGATTATATTACAACTTTCATTTCAACTGTTGGTACATAAAATACCACTATTTTACATAAAAGAACCTTTCATTATTCCAAAACTACTTATATCAATATATAAGAGCTGAATATTTTCATATGCAGCCTATATGATTAGATGCATGTAAGTATTTTTAAAAAAATATTGATGATCAATTAATTTGACCTTACATTGAGCACCTAAATTATTACTCGCATCTTGGTTGCAAATCAAAAGGACTTGAAGTATTAATTGTGCCGTAAAGCTCAGGATTCGACTTTGGACATTAAACCTTGGCATTGTCTGAAATCCATACTTTATTCTTTTATTACATATCAGATTAAAGAAGGCAGTTTTATTGTAAAATATGAGAGAGACTTTGTGGTTTGAAGTTTGAATTTACGACATCAAATCCAGCCAATGGCAGTTAAATCGGTGTAATGTGAATAATTGACAAAAAATGATTACAAGCTTTGACCATTTTTCTATATTTATATCACACGTAACTCAATATTTTCACCTAACTGTATGGATTTGTCGGCATTTAATCAAAGAGTTAATACCTAGATTAATGTGATCAGCAAGTATATCAGTTGTATGTACACAAATGTAATTGCAGATAATCTTTTATTGTCTATAAATTATTAGCCTCTTCATCTTCATCAGAGCAAAGCGGAAAAAACTTTTAGGCAAAAAACGAACCGAGTGCGGCAGTCCTCGCTTAATAACATGTTTAATCGCAGGAAGATGATTGAAACAAGCGATATTTTAGCGATTAGCAACTAATCCAGTTTGGGCTGATGAATTAGTGACTAACATATACGACAGGTACAAAGTATTATGTCACGTTTTTTTCACGTCGCCTGCGATTAGCTTTCATTTAAAAAGCGATCGCCGATCTGGCAAAAGGTATCAGATCGCGATTCTTTTTAATATCTTCATCACGGATTATCACTTGGAGGCTGTCAAATTCTTGGTATAGTGCAGGTTATAAGTGGTTATTTCCGTTCTGGAATAAATGGAACCTAATCACATGATGGATAATATTGTCAGTTTCGACGTAATGGTCTCTAGACTCTATGTATTACAGGTCTAGGCTCTAGAAACCTGACCAAGAGTCAGATATCAGATGACCTTGTTGAGGAATTACGGCCTTTTCACTGATTAAACTGATTATACTGATAAAATTTCAATCATCGGTACCAAGAGAGCATAATTTTATGCGTGAGCAGAATATTCTCTTGGAACACTATATTAACTTCATGATCTCATTTTTTAACCACATGAATACAATATTATCAGATTGGAAAGTGCATTTGTTTTGTTGAAATGAGTACACTACGGAAAAGGAGGAATGCGATCTCGTGATAAAACTCGATCCAGTAGATAGAGACAGTGTCGATTGATATCAAACATGCTCAATGAATATTATAACTGCGCTTCTCTTTGACATAAAGAAGCATATATATTGCTCGACGATATTCCTGATAATGAAAAATCAGATCGTGGTTTGACTTTATAGTTAAAACATAGTTTTTTTCATTTCTATCCAGCTCCGATTCATCAAGGATGCGATTCACGAAGAAGAAAAAATTTGCGACTGGAAATCATGTGGAAATCTCCACAATTCCTGCGAACAGAAAATCTATTCACACGTACTCTTTGGTATAAACAGTAAGGGAGAGTCCAGCACTTATCGAGGCGCCATTCTTACGTGTCTATTACCTGTTTGCAAATATTACCTTCATAAGTTAGAACGGTTCTTGTGAGATGTGCTTACTGCAAACTGAGCTACGAGCGATACGCATTACTTGCTGTCGTTGCATCTCGCAGATAGAACGAAACGAGAATGCATTGTTGTCGTGACCACAGCAAAAGGCCTTTTCCAGGAATTGTAATTTTCACAGAGAAGCTAAGTCGAATGTTAGCTTTATTATTATTGATTGTTTAACAATGTTTAACAGTTAAATAGTGTGAATAATGATGAATCATATCCTATCTTACAAAAGTGCGGTGTTACGAAATGTCTCGAAAATCTCGCATACATTGTTGTTGTATACCTGATTGGCTTTTAAATGACTTGAAGTTGTAGAAAAAAAAATAATCGCACGTGTGTTTGTTTGCCTTTGTCCCTTAAAATTTTACGAAAATCTTCGAAATTTTTGTAAATTCTACGAAATCTTTTGAAATCCCTCAAAAAAATTTCCTGAGAAGTTTTAAAATCCCTTCATATCTTTTAAAATCCGCATTAAAAGTATTAGAGATCTCGTCAAATTCTATGAAATCCTTAAAAATTCCATAAAATCTTTTAAAAATCAGAAAAATCTCTTGATATCTCTTAAAATTTCTGGAAATTCCATAATAAAATTTAAAATCCCTTAAAATGCTTAAAAACTATCAAAAACGTTTCAAAATTTCGAAATTCTATGACAAGATTTAAAATACCAGAAACCTTTTTACATCTCTTAAAATTTCACGAAAACCTTCGAAATCGATTAAAATTCGTGAAAATCTCTTAAAATTTTCAGAAAACGAATTTAAAGAATTATTGAATGTAAAGAAAAATATATGACTGAAAGGGTTAAGAAGAAAATCAAAATGTTGGTTCACTAGTATTTCAAATTGTTTGTTATATAAGGTATTTTTATACCCAAGAAAACATCATAGTCTTATTTTATACTTAAAAGTTTTTCCCTTACGGTGTTGTATATGAGGTTATTAAGTCCCCGATGCTTAGAATACTAAGGCATGTAATTCATCTTTACAGTTGTAGTAAATCTAATCGCTTGAGTTAATATTGCAAAAAGTTTGAGCACCTCTGTCAGGCCACACATGCAGTATTATCGTTGTAGAGTGGATCTCTGTCTCGTGTCTCTCGTCTCGCGAGGCGAGATGTTGTTGCAGAGACGCGAATGTTATTGCAGCGGAAAGTTGTGGTGTCACAAAGCTGTGGTGGGTCCAAGTCGCTTCGCGGCATTATTGTCGGTGTGTAGGTCGCTTAAAGGCACATAGGTCTTTTTCGAATCACCATGGAAGTTCAGTCGGCCGTAACAACGTGACAAGAACCTCGTAACACGTAGTAGCATCTTGGAAATACATTTCTGAGCCATTAGGATGCTCGGACCTTGCCGACTCGAAAAACAAGAAAAAACTATAAAAGTCGAAACACGCGAGAAATCAGTGTCGCTGACCTTTAGCCCCGTTTGATCGCTGACTCCTCCGACGAGTTCGTTCAAATGTCTGAAATTCAATGGCTTGTAAGAACCCCTTCTTTACCTTGTAACGCATACTATTAGTCGTTGCCGACACTAATTTCCACTTTTCTAAATTTAAATATATACCGCGAGTCAAACACCGTGCAGTAAAAGAAACTCTTGATCGCGATGGTAGGATAAATTAGGTACACATTTAATTTAATTGATTATTTCATTAATTTAAATTCAGATGTTGAAATCATTTTGTAAGATTATTCTGAGAAGTTACTGTTTTGCTTTTGTTAAGGCCCTTCACCACCACTAAAATTATGAAGGATACATCTATTCTTTCATGTCCGCACTTCATCAATCAGTGATGATCCTATAATTTTGAAGAAGCAAATCATTATTTTCTTAGATTGATCAGTACTTGATGAATAATCTAACTACAAATACACAAGGAATTCTAATAATTTCACATCTTTCTAATCGATTCAGTATTCGATTCCTCTGGAGTCATGTTTAAATCACGGAAGAACGGTGAAGCAACATTTCATGTAGATACGTAAATCAATTAATCGCTTCGAAGAGAGTAAAGTGTAGATTTTATTGCTGCGATGATTGTGATGATAGTGGCGAACGGGTTATGTATGTTGTAGTTGAAAGACTGTCTTAGGTACCGAATATACAAGATGTCGACCTGAACACTTCTTGTCATCGTATTAAAATAATTATTATTGATATGACTCTTATGATACGATTGACTCAAAGAATTTTTCTTCATACAGCAAACACAAGTTATGCAAAAAAGTAAAAGCGTGATTAATCAGATTAAACATTATTTAATTGGCAAATGATATTGACAGATGTTGTATAACTGATAATGTCTTTTCCTATGCGCTCTTAAAATAATTAATAGGAGATCGAAACGTTAGATTTTATATGAGAAGGAGTTATTTTAGAAGGCTGGGAGAAAAATCTGCTGTGAATAAAAATTTGGTGAGAGGCTCTTCACGCCTTCCGCAAAAATTATTATAAGACTGGAGATATTAATATATTCATCGCTTGTATTCGAAAAAGAGGTTTCTTCCTTAATTAAATTCAGGTTCGAGAGGGACAAATGAACATTTGTATTCAATGTCAGTGTTTTCATGTAATTGATGTGGCCATTCTAATTTACGTATATACCAATTAGGAATCTTTATAAAAAAGCAGCCAGTAGTTGGTTCAGTAGTTAGATCATACTCACATGCTGGGATACTAATTTTAGATCCTTTTAGCTATATACTTGCGAAGAATTCTATATTTTAAATAAATTGTTATAAGTTATTTGACCGTAGTACAATTTCACACTTTGTTTTGATGAAACGTTATGTCCTCTTTATTTCTTCTCGTGACATTAGCTTATACCGTTTTTTATTTGAACAGGTGGCCTCCGAACTACCTTTATTGCTATTCCATTTGGCCTCATTAGAAATTTAGATATTCAGTGTTTTATTATATCGGCACGTATATCTTTGACTGGTAGAAACAGTAAACTTTCAACTTTTTGCTTTACAACGAAATTGCATCAAAGGTTTGAAGCTCTTTTGCTGGTAGTAGTGTTGTAACTTTTTCAAAAAACGTTTCAGCACCTTACTAAATTCATCTGTCGAATCCTTTTCCATTCACTCGTGCCGAAGTACAATAAAATGATTTAGGGCGCCTTTTTTTCTGTCGACCTTGACAAATCTAGAATAGCTCTTGAGAGACAGCGTGAAATTATAGTTACAACTTGCGAAGAAATCGCAGACCACACCAAGAGCTATTGGTAGGAATATATTCTGATGAGTCTGACGTTTTCAAGAAAAATGTATATTGAAGAACCTTCTGACAGGTTATGATGCAATAAAATGTACCTGCCTATCTTGAAATATTAAGTTTCTATAGTCTGCGGTAACCTTGCAATTAACGATCTCATTGTTACGTTTCATTGAAAAAACTAACGATTTATATTTTAGGAAATTAAATCAATCAATGGAAACATCTCAGTCTATTTAAAATTCATTACAAAAGAAAAAGTTTCCTCAGAACGATTTTCAAAAAGTAATCAACCCTCAGCTTTTACTTCAGCTTCTCGGACTACTTTGCAGTTGCTAATTAAATAATTATCCTGCCGTGAGACTTGATTTCTAGAAAGTGGTGGAATGCCACTCTTCGACTTTCTAATGAGTACAGTCAATAGAAAAATATCAAGAAATGGAAAATATGAGGATTAAAAAAATATTTTTATTTTTCCAAATTTACTTTCTCTCTTTGCAATGGTGACAAAGAGAAAATATTTAACTTTCTATGTTTGAAACTGTTTATTCTCGTTTCAGACATGTTTACATCTTTTCAAAAATTTTTAAATTGAAGGGATTTTATGAAATATTAATAATTTTGAAGGGATTTCGTGAAATTTTAAGATATTTCTAGGAAATTCAAGAAACCAATGAATTTCAAGATATTTCCAAGGTTATAAAATTTAGGGATTTATATGAATTTGAAGTGATTTGAAGTGATTTTACATTTTGAAAGATTTAAAGTGATTTTATACGAAATTTTTGAAAAATTTCAATATTATTATTATTGAAAATTCATGCGCATTTTGTCAGAGAAATTTGTCTGAAAGTCAGGGAAAAGTCAGGGAAATGTCGGGGAAATTGAAAAATTGAATCTTGTGGCCACCCTGAATACCGAGCTTAATACTCAATTGCTCACATTAGCTTCTGGTGTAAATCGTAAAAAATATCATGATAGAGGTTTAATCAATCGGTTTTTGAAGAAATAAAGTTGCATGTACGAAAAGCCAATAATACAAATTCCTCTCGATGACAGGAAAAATAAATTTTGATCGACTTATTTGTTGGTTTGTGGAGTGCGCGAATACCCGCGTGAGTACCTACATGCGTCATGTATTGCGTGTGCGGGAGTTGAGTTACGTCGCGGTGCTGGTGGAGAATGCGTGAGGGCGTAAGAGCAGCTTGCAACCGCAAACTGATTAAATGCGGTCTGGTCCGACATGCATGCGACTTACGAATGCCGCTCGCTGTAAACTACGAGGACAAGAACCGCAACTGGCTGCTGCCTGCTCATTTTGAACAAAGCTTGAGCCAGTTTGTCTCCCAAGTCTTTATTTCTTTTACTTGTATCTCGTAATCACCATTCGGTAATTTCAGATAACTAATTGAAAACTTTAAGCAGCTTCTAAAGAAAATTAGCATAGCTTCTTGATAACATTTACCATTTCAAATGTTACGGAAACAGTTGACCTACAGCTTTCTGGGTAGAATGAGCTGATTCTTGAGAATGGTCCCAGCTAATTACAAAAAGTCATGTTTTTTTAAGTTCGTAATCAACGAAGACATGGTGCTTATCTTAAAAATGTCCTTGAATTTTATGAGTCTTTAAACTACTGTCGGTACAGTTTCGAAAATCGGACCGTTTGATGATCTCCAAACACACAAGGCTATCTCTCGAGATCTGGGGCATTGGTGTTGAGCTACCTACTTGACGTGTAACATTTTTTCCCGGGACCCGTGAACGTCTCAAGTAGTTAGTTAAACTGTTAACTCACAGGAAAGCGAAAAAAAAAAAAAACGGGAAGATCGGAAGAATGGGAGACACGCTTAATTATCCAAGGCGACAAGTGTCAGACCTGCACGAGCGGAGGTGGACGTACAAAAGTACCTGCCAAATACCTGCGTCCCAGCGATGTAAATCATCGAATGCGTCTTTTGTTCGACGGAACCGAAGCCTTTTTACGGTCATGGTCCTTCAAATTCCTGAAACTCAACTTTGTCTTTTTACAGGAAGCTGTCGACCTTTAGCTTACGAAAATCAAGATCCTACTGTCACAGCAGTCATCTTCATTTATATCTAAACGATAATATTTAGCAATCTTTTGGAAATTTATGATTGTAGTAAATAGACTCACATCTTGATTTATGAGAACTTGATTGTGTCGCATTATGAATTAAACATATTTTGATGACAAATTGAGGCGGAAACTGTGGTTTTACGAATGACGAATCATCGTCTAAATCAGTTGACATCCTCAAAGTAGATGTGAGTAATGTAGGCCAATCAGTAAAGGGAAAAATATCATATTAGTAAGTTTTCTAAATTTATAAAGTGCTCCGGATGTTCAATAACTACTTGAAGCCTTCCTCACGATTTCAAGCCCTCACGATTTCCTCTCTGCTCAAATTACAAGGTCGGCGATCATCTCCGACGCTTCTGTATGTTCTTCTTCCGACAGTAGAAAAGAAAAGGATCCTCCCCGAACAAAGAGACAATCTGCAGTGAGGAGCCCTTTTACGTCGCTCGTCTTACGCCTTACTTGTATAATCTCTTGAGCCACCGGGCCGCATAACGCGCTACCATTATGCAGACTCTGGATGCTGCGAGTATTATACAAGCAATGCTACCTACTGTGAAAGCAATCGCTAATTATCACCGCATAGGCTCTCTCTGCTGGCTGCGATATCACGAGTGGAATGATTCCTTTATGCTTTTATTAAGCGCATCTCGTTCTTACCCCTTTTCTGACACCATTAACTGTCGGATTTGCAGATCGTAGATTACGCGAATAAACCTCAACACGACTACCTGTTGACAGCTTTGAGATACGGGAATTGACTTTGATTCTCTGTTACGTTACAAATTGGATGCATCTCTCATTTCTCTAACATGTGATACAATAAGGACGCTCGATATTGTTTAGAGGCAACGAATTTAATGTATTTTGCAGAGTTGATACTGTAACCAACTTTTTTTTAGGATCGGCTACATTGCGTATGCGATTTAATTAATTATACAGGTGATAGGCCAATAAGAACTGTCGCATATATCGCAAACTTAAATTATCGCGCGAAGTACAAATACATGTCACAATACGATTGTGTGAAAAGTTACCTTGACTTGAAGTCACAATTTTGACTTGAAGTCAGAATTTTTAAGAAACTGCGGCCCTGAAAGGTGTAGGATTCTTTCACGCCAGCGGCAACAAACTAAGGAGGAAAACGAATGAATTTATTAAGGTTGAGACTTTTGGCGACAACCTGTCGGAATTTTAACGAAATGGAACGAAGCGTCTCTTAATTACTGAAGAGTCCGAATTGAGCCTACGGGTCCCATGACGAAAACCGTATCATCACTTGTCCTCTCGTTAGAAAACTATACAGCTCATCAGTGAAAACTAATTGTCGAACCTCAATAAAACAAACACGAGAGAAAGTATGTGAGAAAATATTATTTCAGAGAATTAAATTTTTTTATGGATCAACACCCTTGACGCTAAGCGTTTTACGATATTCTTAATTTTTATTGGATCATACAATGTAACATTTGGTTATAAAACCGCGCTATCTGGCAATGTTTTATTGGTTTTAAATTAGACGTCGTTATCCACCGAACAAGGATACTGTTATAAACCCGAATAAATTACAACCCCGAAATCTCGTAAAAAACCACTATGATTAAAAGACAGAATTTTTTATTTTTATTTCAAGATTCGCGCAAATGGTTAAACGTTGGTGAGAAGAAATTTTTTTAAGTTAATAATAAATTACGTTACGTAGGATAATCAAGGGGATATGAGATCACATCCGAATCTATTGATTTCGAAATTCACTGAAACTGAAACAACAAAGAACATCGGTAAGATAATCGAGATGTTTATGTTGTAAAAGACAGGAGTGATCACGCGTCATAACGAATATGAATATTAAAGCGATTCTAGAAAACGTAGTCAGCCGTAATCCCGTTATGAGCAGCGCTGTTCATCGCGCGTCTCGAATATGAATAATCATCGGGCGTCGATTGATAATTAATTATCTCGACGTGCTCGCCGTCCCTCGAGTCGTTTTGTCACCAGTCTCATTCTCGCTCGCACGATATGAGTTGTTACTTTTTTTTTTCTCTGTCGTTCCACTCCTCTTGCGTTGCCAATTTGCAATAAACGTCTCAGAGTGTGACCACACGCGGGCCAGTCGCGCGACGAGCGACGATCGCTCGTTCGCTCGCTGTGCGTGATTCTTGTGTAATACACGGAATTAAGTAAATCGGTAACAAAAAAACGATAGTGTGATTTGTTGACCCTTCAGGAATTAAGATTAAATCAAAAAGAGTCGCGCAATTATTTTATCAGACAGATTAAGCTTGTGTCAGTGTTTTTCCTTATTGTTCTTTCAAAAAATATGCTCAATGCGAGAATGGAAAGAAATTAATTTTTTTAAGCGGGAGCAATCATTGTAAAATGATCAACAATCATTTAAATTTCTTGTTAATTCTTGTGAATTAACAAGAATTTTTTAAAAATGTTTTACGAGGAAAAGATTTGGACATCGCCGAAGGCTTGATAATGGGAATGACTTAGTTTTTAAACATTCCAATTGTCGATGTTTTATCCTAATCCGTTCCTAGTGACTTCGAATTATTAATAACTGATAAGAAAATACCAATTGGTAGATTAGAGAGATGAGTGTCCCCTAAGAAAATATTTTCTAAGGAAAGTCGGATGAGGTAAGGGGGTGACTCGAGGACAGTAACCTACGTAAGAGGACAGCTGCATATCATCAGTTAATGTCGTTTAGAGTATTGAATCATAAGATTAAGAAATAAGGGTACCGAAGTAGAAAAAGAAGTGCGCTGTCTAGCATCGAGGAAACGTCATCGTGATTGATAGTTCGATTATTTCACGTGATCCGGTCCAGCAGGTCTAAGACAAAACTCTCGGAAGACTATTTGAAGATCGGACGATGATCGGATCAAGAAACTGGAAGATTTACTAAACAATATGAGGAGGAAAAAGGAAAAATAAGTGCAGGGAAGAGTAGTCTAGTGGTCTAGAGTCTAGAGGACAATTGAATATAGCTTCGCAAATCCACCCCATGTGCAGGGGAAAGTAAAAGTGATCGCATCAGAATAAAAAGAAGCGTTGAAGCAGGAGAAACTGGGATGATACCCTTGAAGATCACAACCTCTGGTACCATGGATTGCAGGGTGGTCACATAGAATAGTCTTACGTCGTCGTAACGCGTGCACCACCAAGATCGGTGCCGTGCGTGGCCGGCTGGCACGGCAAAACGGGGAAGAACAGAGGGGAAGGGGAAATGAGAGGGGCTTAAGACGATGGAGGGGCAGCATCATGAACTATACACGAGTATCGGTGGAGGGGTGGCGTGAGAGAGGGTGGGGGTAGAGAATTCTAGGCAAGCAGCAGGGCACCGGCCAGGTAAGCGAGAAGTGAACACTAGTGGGGCTGACTGTTGCGCGCCTTCAGAGCCTCAAGACTGAGGAGAGACTCTCTCTAAAATTGTGCCGCGCTCTTGTCGTGTTGTGCCTTGTGGCAACCGTCTTACTACCAATGTGCTACTGATACCAACGTGTTGCTGTCACTGTGCTGTCACTGTGCGGTCAATCCAATCAAATCCAATTCTCAGTGATCTTGGTCTTAAATTGGTCCAACGGCGCTAGTAGTATACTCGATAGAAAGCTCACCACCCAAATCTGCCGTATGCTACTGACGAGGCCTAACGAAAATCAGTGTGCGCTCAACCGTGATCGTGGCAACATCTCCCCTGGGTGTTGAGTATTGAGTGTTGAGTCTTTGACTAGACGAAGCTGATGAGTTGATGATCTGATGATCTGATGCTCTAGGATTTTAGGTAGTCTAGTTCCAGGTTTAAAGCGTATTCGCTGATTTTGGAGAACAGTGGGTGGAGATGTTGGCATGGTGCCAAGGGTCGTCGCCGACGTGCTCGAGTTCATCAGAAACGAGGAAAACCGTCACGTGCAACGACTGACGGGACTGGCCAAGAGCCGCCTGTTGGAGCATTCGTGTGCAGAGCCTGGGATACGATACAGAAATTGTTCGGATTCCGGGTGCACACTCCGGGTGCAGAGGTGATATTGGTTTCACTTGAATGATGTTTTATTGACGCTCTCGTTGATTTCTTGTAGAAATCAAGAGTGAGGTGTGTCTTTTTTCATACGAAAGAGTGAGGTGAATTGGAAACGTGCAACTCGGGGTTGTCATGTAACCAAGATATTGAGATCAAGGTATATCATCAGCAGTAAAAGTGCATCGGGTGTCTGTGTCACGGTACAGCTTTGTGATTTCAAAGTGCACCTGTGAATTAAAGTGGTTGGACGTGTTTGACGCTGGATAGTCATTGGTCAAGGAACTCGTGTCGTTTCGAGCTGAGTGACAAGTGCGCGATCAACAACAGACGAAGGGTGTTTCGGTGGCGGTGTTGATGAACGGATTTTAAAAGCAGCTAAGAAGGCCAGCCCGACGCAATGCGTCGACGCTGCTGACGCAACGCGCCTGGATGCGTCTCACTCTAAGCACGTGAGTGTTAATTACGAATAAAACGTTTTTAATCTTTGAGAAAAATCGTTTTGCGATGATTTTTATCAAGGGAGAGAATAGGAGTACTTCTCTGCTCTTTAGGTGCTTGGGTATCCGAGTACTTCGCAGAGTTAGGGCGTGAGACGTGCGCGTGTGCCTCTCTTGCGGTTTTTCTGGTTTCCTCTTTTTTTTTTGTGGTACAGTGGTCGCAAGTGCGCACGCGACGAAGGTGGTGAATGATCCTGGCTCCAGACTGACAGATTTTTATACATGAAATACTGGGATGACGTCCTATCTGGATTACGCACTCCCTTTACAAACAGAATACTCCACGTCGCCTAACGCGGAACCAAATGTAAGAATTTCAGAGATATCTTCTTGAAAGCTAGACAAGTCAATAATAGAAGTCAAACAGGAATGCCGAATTAATCGTGTATGACCTTCACTTAACAGCTCATTTTTTCAAAACCGGAGAAAAATAAACCTTTGAGATGTTATTGATTTCTTTTCACAAATAACTTGATTTCTTGCGATTCATACAGGCCATTCATACAATATCTCTTGTGTGATGAAAAGAATAGGCTACACTACAATTCTGTAACGACTCTACAAAAAGACCCCGTCTTAATCCAACGGTCACGTTAAGGGAGAAGAGATTAGAGGGGCTTCGAAGCGTGATTTTATGGCATATTTCATGACCCCGTAATTCAGCTTTCTTTATTGTACTTTCTCCTTCCAGTCAGTTCCTGTTTTAAGCATCCTTCTCTCTTATTTCTCCCTTTCACGTACCGCAAGATTTCAACCCTAACCACGAATTGGCACCCCATGTGCTTACCTGAACGCTCCCTAATATGCCTTCGGCAATAATCTCTTTCAAAAGCACAGTCGGCAAGTTTTCATGAAAACCCTGCGGAAAGTTTTAGTCATTCACCGTCAACTTCCCTGATAGGTCCATCCATCAATTGAACAATGGGAAGTAAAATTGTAACAAGACTATTTCTATCCAAACCATATATATATTTCTCTAAATACGCCGTAGTATTTTTACAGAACGATTGTAGTTTACAGTATAACTTCTCACTTGGTTTACTCATCCATCACAGCGATGGACTTTTGAATCTTTGATAATAATCACCGGTTATCAGAATTTATCGTGCGCGTGCGATTGTAAAGAGTTCGAGGTACTTTTCAGAATCCTTGGCTGTTTTCTTTGCAAAATCGAAAGGATACCTCGAAAGAAGGCCCCCCTCTGGGAAGTATATTGTACAATTCGAGACTCGAGTAAACAGTCGATTATGGAATTCCGCCTCTCAGTTGGTTATCAGACGCAGCTGGTTGTCAGCCGGAAAATCAAACGATACGTCTCCGATAACGAGGCATATTTTAGATAAGCGGGCCTCGCAATTAAAATGCCTTCTGAATGAGCCGCGCTTAATTAAAAGGCGGTCGAAACCCTCGGTATTCAAAACCGCTAGGACGGCCATGCTTCTTAGATTTTTTACCACTGCTGTTCGTTTCTGATATTTATAGGGGTCGCTGAGTAGGTAATCCGATCAATCCTAAAGTAATACGATACCCAGAATCATATGTTAATTAATGGAGTTTGGTTCCAATCTTATCGTCAATGGATGCGGATAAATAACGACCAGACAGATTTATTGTTTACTATAACGAATGATACCATGAGTGCAATTACTGATTGCAAAGATAAAGAATCGCGTTGAAATTAATCAAGTACTGCAGGACTAAGCACGAGATCACTTGACTTTGTGTACGATTGAGACTTGAATGGAAATAACCAATGATATGATACATAGGAATTTAAGATGCTCGCGATGTCGCTTGATTCAATGAACTTTTCAAAGGTTGGGATTTCTAAAGCGATTTTGCACGTGTGTTGCAGTCTGCTCTTATCTCCGTATTACGTAACGTTCCTCATATCTCGGCTGCATTCTATTCTCTTCAATAGAAACGATTCCCCTGGAGTACTTCCTCTCTGCGTGAAAACTGCATGACGGAAATGTATCATTTCATCACGTACTATGTTTTTCCTTGTCACATTATTTTGAATTCCATTTAGAGAGCTTGATAACGCAGTCTACACACCTACGTAAGTCGCGTTTGATAGCAACTAATGAAATAGCATGCATGTCTTTTTGATGATGAATATAGAACAATCAGTAACATTTCTCACAAATGAAAAAATTTCCTAAGAATGAAATGGAGATGCATAAACTTTTTGTTTTTGAAACTGGAAAGATTAAATTACGATGGTACGTATTTCGCGGTGGTGGACATACGCGTTCCAAGAAAATTTTACACGAGTGATAATAGATTTCTGGAAAACTGCACTCACACTTTCTAAATATTAGAACAAATTGTAGATTCGCAAAACTGCTGTTAATGCACCACTAATGATTTAAGGCGCATCTCCCCAGAACATGTCTCACACCCGATCAAGAGTGACCTACGAGACTGCAAATATTGTCAATTCCATCAATTGTGCTAATATGAGTAACAACTGAACATAAGAAAGATTTTAGCGGCAACGAACGAGTTTTAATGATCTGCAGTCAGTAAAATTCTTCTTCCTTATTGCCTCTTTATTTCACTTCTTTTCTTACCTCCAAGAAATTTCGAGAGTCGTCTTGCTATCAACGAATGCGGGAAGACTGTGCAATCGTGAAAACAAGGTCACTTAATGTCATTATACGTCTCATATCGCGGATTGATATCGAACCATCTCAGGATATAGGGCTTCATTCAATTTTCTTTCACCTACTACGAAATTGAACAGACGACGAAATTGCGCTTATATTTATGACTTCTATTTTATAAAAATAAAAGTCTAATTTAATACTGTCCTGTGTCAATGTTATATATAAATGCAAAAGTGTAAATTCTCTCTTGACTCTCGCATTAAGAATTTGAAAATAATGTTGCGTTAAGTATTAAACAATTCTCAAGGACTGTTATTTGGTCATAAAATGTAATAACATAAACGGTAGGTATAATCATGCAGTAAGTAAAATCGAATAGGCTGTCGACATATTAAATGAATGATCGTTGAGGAATTTAGTTCTTATCCTCACTTTAGATAATCGAATTTGAGTGTCGTTATAAGGGCGAGATGATTTTCATTCCATAGTTTCAAATCTTTTCGAGTATCTACCGAAATGCATCGTGGAAAGACTTAAAAATTCTAAGTTCTGATTAGAATGAGAAAGTGGAAGAGGACGGGGGCCTATGTTGTTTACTCCATTCAAATGGTCATTAATCGCCATGGTCCATTACCGTTATCGTCATCGACCGGGACTTTGGATTACGGATTGACTTTTGAAGAGCCTCGTTGTAGACAAGAAAATTCAAAAGCATCGCGTCAGATATTCAGTATGCATGGTAAACGAGCAATTGCGCACTTATTTATCGATAATTTCTCTAATTATCGAGGCTCGATCAGCGAGCGAACGATTCCGCTTTAAAATAAACTTATCTCAAACGTTACAAATTAATATTTGATATAGATTATGAGCAATTCGTTTACAAAAAGGGTTTAACAGGTGTAGAGAGAATGTCTGTATATCTTCGCTATCTCTGCGAGTTTCCATGGTCACTAACATATCTCCTTTATGTCCTTTACGAGAGCTCGTACTTACCTTGAAAACTCAACAAAGTTTCGCTTCAGAGACTAGCGGCTCGTTCTGCTCAACATAAAATAACACAAGATTTACGACAATTTTTTTCCTAAACAAGGTGTAAATATATTGTATTAAACTCGTAAAAATGACTGTCATTTTTTTGAGAAAGTGAGAGGAAAGAAAAACATTTTATTAGACGCAAAACGTTATTAGCTTTCGTTAAATTTCAATTACTTATTTGAATATCTAATCAAAGTGACTGCAAGAAAGATGATTTTTAAAAAATTATTCATGAAAAATTGATTGAATTTTCAAGCCTACTTTAATATGTGAACACACATATTAAATTTATTGCAGTGTATACAGCGTCAATAATTAGATTAAACTAATATTGGCAATTTGCTCATTAATTATTGCTGATGGAGTGTTAATTTATAGGCGGGTTTCCCGTGGTAATTTCAGCTTCGATACTGCACGAGTACTCTTAGCAAAATGATCAATTATTAATTTAATACGTAATATCAGTGTTTTTGTAATCGCAGAAAACGCAATAGCCTCGGCCAACCGCGACCGAACAAGAAAGCCTAGGGTTCGAACACGCACGAAGGTCTGTAATTGAACGCCATGAGTATGCCATGCGTACGGTATGGTACATGCATACGTACTCCCATAAGTACTTGCTCCGTGCAAGTAAGCACTTATTCGTCAGTCTCGCGAGGGAAAGGAGACTGAAAGAGTGGTGTAAACGTTCGCGGAGGTTGTGGTAGGTAGCCATATACCTCTTAAGTACAGTCAGCGATAAGGCGTGTGCACCTCTTTTCTGTAACGCCTTCCGCTGGAAAGGAGTAAATAAAAGCTAAAGCTCCGTCGCATTATATTCTGGGATAAACATAGTCTTTTACTAGCACGTAGGAATTGCGAGTTAGCACGCACGTTAGAGATAGGTCCCTGCAAAACTCGTGGAAACATGTTTTTAATCAATTGATTGGCCAGGAAGCATCTGCGAATCCACCACCAACTAGTAGGAAAATTTTGCATTATACTCTTTTACAAATGTAAAATTTCAATCTTTTTATATCCCAACATATTCTAAGAAATGATTAAACTACAAGGGGGAGGTGTTACGTCCCGTGGCGGTAATTGCTTATTAATTGAATCCTAACTTGCTTATTGATTAAACTTTCTCTTTCCTCGCGTACCTGTCCATCAAGTACACCAGGTACACCGTCAGGTTCTGATTTAGAAGAAGAAATGTTTGCCAATTAAGAAACCTTTATGAAACGAATTCGATTATCGTCGAGTTTCTTTACGTGGTACTTCTAGAGTTTCATGGTCTTACTCACGTTCTTTCACGGTACAGTCCATGATCCGATGATCGAGTTTTCGACCTCGAGGTATATGCGTCGTGTCGGCATCGGGAGCACCTCTGCCTGTCACGAGTAGCCGCGAGCTACCAGTACGAGTGCTACCAATGGGTACTACCATCTACTGATGGTAGTACCCACAACCCACGGAACGAAATATGCTTGCTCAGAATATTTCTACATCCGGTGTTCATTACGGGGCATAAGTCGAACTGGTGTTAGGTAACAGTGTAATCTTACTGCGTAAAATATCTACTCTTAGTGCTTTGCTTGTAGAAACAATGACAAGCTAGGAAAAGAGTATATTCTCTCGTGTCCTTAGTTGTACTTCCGGCAAAGGTTTTGTAACAAGCGAAGGTCTTCAATTTGAATGGGGCATTGTTTTAAATTGCGTCTGATCAGAACAAGTGAAAAAGATTTGAGTTCTGAGAGAATTACTGGAGAATTTATTAGAGCTGATGTAAGGGAGGTGATAAAATAGCTTGCTTAGAAGGAAACATCAAAAGAGGCGAGACGATGGGATGATGAATACAGTATTTAATAATAAGACTGACAATGAATTTGAACGGATGGTCTCTTTAAGTCTCTTTGAGCGATAAAAGATCGCAGCTCGGGCGAAACTTATGCCAAACAAGATCTTCATTGTTATCCTGACGATGCCTTTTCTCTTCTTGAAGTCGAGGCTGCGAGCATAATTCTTCGTTGTGGCGCACGGGTCGGGCATTCCACCCTATAAACTAGCGACGATTCTTGTTGTAGAGCGCACTCGATTGAAGATGTCTTGAGCGACAACCAGCGACAATGCAACGCAACGCCACTCGATTTGTATTTTGTTGGCGCGGGAGTTGTATGACGCTTTATTAGCTGTATATGCCGCAAATCGGAGCCAAGAGGCCCATTCCTGACGGTCGTTAACCGAACGAGCGGGTGCATCGGAATCGGGCTATTGCACTTTTAATGTCGTCCCCCTGGGATAGATCCAAGAATCAGGCCGCAGGAACATATGTGCCGGGAAACGCGAATACAAGTGACTAACCACAGATATGCAGCGCGAAAATTTATTACTCAGCTCTGATGAGAGGAACTTATTCATTCTTAATAATAGTAGAGTACAAATAGTTCCAGTTAAATATTTACTGTTCATGGAAGATGGACAAGCAGCCACAACATAATTAAATCAAGCAAAGCCGTTATTGTACTAATGATAATTATTACTTGTAATTGATACTCGACGTGCAGAACCGGCATGCAGTTAACGACTCACTTATGTTAATGCAAGAAATCAAATGGCGAGGTCCACATGAAACTTATTCAAGGCCTCGAAGTATATAAATTTCTTGGCCGAGATCGATAAATCTGAGATCCATTAAGTACCTACTTTCTGTCGGGTCCAGTGAAGGGTAATTGAAAACTCAATTCGCAAAGCGACTAACGAGATGGATTTACGACCTGATCACATTATCTAGGGGAGTGGAAGTGAGAAGAGATGTGAACAGATGAGTGAATAATAATTTCTTGAGAAAACGATGATACCTGAAAGTATCAGGAATAAGCAAGAAGGGAAGTTGGTAAAGGGAAAAGGGGAGAAGGTCGGCACGAGAATTGATGACGCCGCCAAGTGCAGCACGTGTTTACACGGTCGCTAATCTCCACCCATTTATTCGTCGTTGGGCTCATCTTATTTTATCCCTGACGTATGTGCCACCTATGAAGCCTCGTAATAATAGCCGAGAAGCATAAAGCCTATCGCTACCCGGACGCGACAAAGTGACGGAAGGCTCATTCATTTATGACCGTGGAAGCTTGGTGCGATAAAACCATCATCGATAGTTTCATAGCTTCCTTGACAAGATATTAACCATAATTGAAGACCGCAGAAAAGTAAACAAAAAGCGTGTTGTTAAAAAAACTCAGAAAACCTTCTGAGATCAAATAAATTGTGATTCCACCCCTATACTCCTATATAAGATCAAATTTAAGAGAAATGTTAGGAATCTCACCAATTTGAACTGTCGTGAAGTTGGCCCTCCAACAAATACCAAAAAGTGATCAAATGATTCCATTAAAGGAAATTTGGATGTATTTTATATTTGGGGTACCAATTTCACGAGTCCAATTTGAGCCGAGATTTGAGCCTCGTTTAGGTTTGTTGGGTATGTAATAAAAAATGAAGACTAGAAAGATTTACATCTCGAACCTTGAATTTCGTGTGGACATTTTTATAATGAAATTGTTCAACCCTCATTCGGCCATTCCATCAACCGTTGTTATTTCAAACAAAAAATTTATGTCCGAGGTTTCCAAAGAGTACGTCTATAAATTAATTTATATGGATTAATAGTCCATAAATTAAATTGCAAGGACTGGGTTTAATAACGGTCTTTCAAGTTATAGTCTTCATAATGTTTCTCTTTGATAATTGCAAGTTTAACTCGCTAGGTGTATTAAAAAGCTACGCTCTTGGATCAGATTAAGATTTCTACATATACATATACTATACTGTTGCAATCTTATGTAGATGTAAAGATTACCTTAAATTCAGCGAAAAGTGTTGTTGTCTTGAAGACTTGTTTAACTTTAATTTGCATTCAGAACTGGGCTATGATTTTCTCACAGATTCTGAAGGATATCAGATATTTCAAGATATTTAATTAACAGTTTCTTAGATCGATGACAGATATTTATGACTCGATGAAAATTGACGAAATTCCTACGTGAGTTAAACTGCATTATATATTGGGTATATATATAATTTTACATCCAATGAACAGATTGACGTCAGTATCTGAAATTTTGTTACAGTCAGCAATCAATTCTTGACAACCTTATTAGTTTATAAAAATAGAGATTGAAACGATGGACTTGTTGGGTCTTTTTGTGATAGAAATGATCAGGAATCACACGGCAAGCGTGTCCGAGAGGTGTTTTGCGTCACCAAGGTCCACTTCATACAGGAATGGCGAACGATGGAGCCTGGGGAGGCGGCGGTGGCTGATTGACTTTTTAATTGAACCAGTGCACTCGGCAATTACCCAGGTTCTTTCGTCCTCCTTTTCTCTCCCTCCGGTTTCTCTCGGTCGCTGTTCTCGTGTTTGCCGCGAGTACAAGTTGACGATACATCCACTCACTGGTACCGGCCCATCTCAAATCAACTCGCGTACGTCACAAATGCTGATAAAAGTCTGGGAGGAGACGAGAAACGCGGAATGATAAACATAATCGAATCCCCAGCCACTATTACTTTCAGCAAATTGCAGTTCTGTCAAACATTGGAATAACGCTCTAATTGAAAAATAGCATCTTCAAATAGCTGTAAAAACAAAATATAAACCGTAAAATATTTAATTAAAAATAAAATATCCGTGGCGCTTGGATTCCGATGTTAAAATTTTTGAAGGCTCGATTACGGGCAACACATGGCATGAGAAAAGGGTTATTTATTAGGGCGACGAAGTGAACCTCATTACCCCAAAACCTTGTCTGGACTGACTGGATTCCAGATGGCCTCGCCCACCGTATCTGTTTATCCACAGACCACTCGGTGATTTTTTACGTGATCAAAATCAAACGACATTTGACAAAACAGGTTTCCAAAGTACAAATGCTTTAGAGTAAATTCATCTTCGTAGTAATGTAAAAGTTAGTACGAAGATATTTGTAAGTTGATGTTGACTGTACTTTTGCGTGGAATTACTTTGGTTTTCTTTCATATAATTTTATGGTCTTCATGACAGGCTATCTCGTAACGCGGATGGTTAACAGCGCGTTATACATAATTGATTTCCATCTGTTTGACAGCAAAATGATTTTCTGCATGTATCGCTAGGTCAGTGCGTTATTCAGACACAACGCGAACAATATTGGCAGATAAGGCATTATGAATGCGGCATTAATCATCTTCCAGAAATTATCATCATTTCTTGTTCTATTGACCTTCGCGGAGGGACTCTTGACCAAGAATTTATTGTCCCGGATAATTTTATGTTTTGAGGTCAGTAGGCCACAACATTTTTACCGACAAATTGCAAATTCGTTATATAAGCGATAATCTATGTACGATGTTCTGATGAAGATGCTAACAAGTCTCGAGGTCGTTGAAACTGTTACTTTCGTAATCCATACTTTAAATTCTCGAGAAATTGAAAGAATGCATCTCCATGAGCATCGTTGCTCTCATATCTTTATAGACTTCAACAAGCCTCTTTTATGTACTTTTTTCCTATAAAAAAGTACACCTTTTTTCAAAAGGTGCCTTTTGCGCAATTTTCTTGTATTTTCAAGACATAAAGTCGTAAACATAGATAAACTATTTAAAACACATCACATAAATTTTAATATATTTTTAAATCGAATGATGTAATTGATTAGTTATTTGCACTAGCTGATCGTAGAGGTCTGTCGAAACTCCACCTAAAAGAAGCCCTGACTGATAAGAATAATGTTTGACTTATTCCATCGTAGTGATATGGATGTGGCCTGAGAATACGACTTATGCGACAATAGGCTATTAATCTCTTCCGTACATAGAGGACATGTGTGGGACACTCACCTCTGCCACTAAGTCAATCGTAAAACGACGTAAGTAACTAAGTCTCTACCTATATCTCAATCGATTCAGCGTGGCTTACGAGTAGCTCCCGGCGTTAAACTTTCGACGCATTGTTCACGAGTGTGCTCTCTCGGGTGTAACAATCTTCCATTATTGAGAGTCCTGTTTACAAATTGAACTCGGCGAGTCGATCGCTCGCTCGCCATACCTTCCCTGGGATTCCCACAATCCACCCCTCGTTCGCCCAGCGACTTTAGTTTAGAGTATTGCCTGGAGCGTCTACCCTTCTCTAACTTGAACCCTTGAAGAAAGAGAGAAAGAGAGGACGAGAACGAGTGGAAAAGTGGAAAAGAGAGAAGGCAGTTCCACTTTTCCCAAGTTTTCGGGCGCCGCTACCATCACCATCGCGACTTCTATCACCAATACCCCTACCGACCCGGGAAAACTTTATTCCGCTGACTTGTCGCTGGGATTGCGCGTCTTGTTTTGTCCGTTAACCGGTGCCGGGCGTCGAACTCAAGAAAATTCTGTCACATATAACTCCTCTAAAATCGACACTGGAAGTAATACTCGATTGTCTGACTGCGAATCTTACTCATCTTTGCATACATAGATGTTATGTCCACATCGTTTTATTTTACGAGACGCAAATGCATTCTTTCGGACTTTCATCTGAATCTGGTTATGACCTGATTTTCAGAAAAGTTGAATATGTAGTGTGCTGTAACTTTGGGTTTGTAATACTTTGTAAAGCACACATTGTATGTGATTTTCAGCCACAATGAAAGTGAAGTGAAGCTTAGAAGTGAAGCTAAGAAGGAAGTGGTTATGAGAAATGAGAAAGCTTCGGGCGAAATGCGTTCATATCAAGAATCGTCTCGCCTTGTAACGTGAGACGATGACGATAACGAGCCCGATGCCTTATCGATCTCTCATTGCAACTAAGCCAAGTAATGCACTTCTCAGCTGCATCATTTTGCACTTACACTCTTGCTGCTGTTGCTCTTACTGCTTCACGTGACCTGATTGGCACGGTGCAGCGACAACCAAACAATCGTTAAGAAGGGTCAGTGTTCGAGTTTAAATATTTATAAGACGTCGCTCTAGTAATCGATATCCGTATGGAAACTGCGATAATTCAACATCCGTTCCGATCCTTAACTCCTATGAGGTCGATGTCCTATCAGGAATGGTCTTAGGAAGTAAAGAATGGGTCATTTCAGCCTGATTACAAACAAATTTTCATTGAAGAATCGTTTGTTGTTTGATTTTGTTTTTAAACTGATACACATTTTAAAAATTAAAGCCGAATGTGGTTATCGTGCAATGACCTCCATTTACGTGACCTTGATTCACTAGCCGTTGTACAACTTCTGGACAAAGTTCAAGGCTTTAATTACCCGAGTGTGATTCCTAAAAGGAACTACACAATTTTCTACTTCTTTCTGGAAAAAGTTCATTGTAAAAGATGGCTTCGAATCGGGGTCACGTAGAAAAGGAGCTCGATTCTATCACCAGGTTATTAGTAGTGATTTATTTTTCACCGCTGACTTACATATAGTTATCTATATCTTGAGAAAACTATAAGATCATGTAAAGTTAGATTGCAAAAGTTATAAGTTTGAGATTTTTGCTCAGAGAAGTGTGCATGAGCAAGCTTATCATAATTTAGTGGAAAGACGAGTTCATCGAAGCGAAGACCAAACAGTAGCATTCCAGTCGTAGGTATTGACTTCCAGTGACGTCGACCTCGTGCGGGGTGCTGAACAATTCATGAAGTAGCGTCGATTTCACTATATGCTCATGCAAGAGTTCGTCGCACCATCGACCGATTCTCAGTAACTCTAGTCGATTCTGATTAGCGACGTAACTCAGCTTTAACTAACGTTTTCCCTCGTAAAATATCCCTCGATAAAGCAATGTTCACGATCTGCTGGAGTTGATTTCACACCTCAACTTTCGCGAACTTTATCATCAATCGATTAACATAAAACTGTGATGAATGTTGTGAACGATTGCTTTCGCAATGATAGACGATATCAACATAAGACTGCAATTTTAATTGCGATTCTATGCTAATTGCGCCGTGAGATGCGAACGAGTTACAAATATGTTTGTTTTCGCATAACCACTGTTTGCAGATTGTGATAGGACAAATATCACGCCCGCGAATAGATAACTGTGTTCAACTGCCAGACAGCCTGACTGTTGGTGTTCTACCTTGACGTCACAGGAGATTCTACATGCAAGGAGGTTCATTTACATGCCTGGTGTCAGTTGACGGAATTTATGTTTTACGTCGTAATAGTAATGACAATACACTCGGGAGAATTTTCCTCGTCCTACTTTTGTGAAGATACATGTGAGTTTATGCCAAGAGCAATGTGGATGATTCCTTCCACACAGTAGTTGCGCAAATGTCCAGCGTACCTTGCACCCACCTTGATTTCAGGACTACATTGAGGACGACGAGGACAACTACTTGGTCGAGTCTCGGAAACTCTTGGAAACTCTTGGCACTCGACATGCACCGTTCTGCGTTTCGAGGGTGCTTCAGAGCATTCTTCGTGGGAAAACTAAACAAACATCTTGAGTCCGCTATACCAAGAAGTTATAACCAAGTATCATCAGGTGCTCGCTCGATCTCAAGCTCTTGCTTTTCTGCAAGGAGAATCATTTTTTTTTTTTTCAAGGAGTGAGTGTGTCGCTGAAGGATACAAAATATATAAATAAGAAAAACAGAATCGAGAAGTCCCAGCAGTCATTTTTCTTGAAAAATGACTGCTACATAAATATGGCCCGAAATTTTCGAGCCTTGATGATGTAAGAAGGGTCAGACCCCGTTTAGCAACCATTCTTCTTCACATTGTTACAAGTCGACCACCGAAGACGAAGACGACGATGATGATTAGCCCCTAATTTTGAGGTTTCGTTCGAATCGATTCACGGCCTATTGTTTGGATCCCTAATAGCTCGGTCGATCCGCAATTGATTAGTCTCGACAAAACGATCTCGCGCCTGATGCTTCCTTCTCTTTTGAGGCACCTTTTCTCCCTTATTCTTTTCTCGCGCGAGCTAGACTAATAGGCTGTTATTTGGTCTCGGTAACTGCAATTAAATATTCAATCAGAGAATAATAATTCCCGTCTCGATATATCAGGGATCTAACTGATAATCACAGAGCCTGTGCATCAGTGAGGAAAATTTAGCGAGTCCGTGCGAGTAATACAGCTTCCTGACACGCGTAATGGTTCGATCGATTATTTATGTGCTATATGCTCATCCTCCTTGCTCTTTCTCTTCTTCGCTGTTCATCATACGTGCGTGCGGATACTTTGATCGCAGTAGCAGAAATTGACTTCAAATTAGTGCGTATCTGCAAGTGATCGATGATGCAGTACGGTAAACTTCTTTATTCGCGAGAAAATCGGAATCAATAACCGCTACAGTTACGGTTACGGAAAAAACCTTCTCTATCAAGGAAAAACAAATTTTCATGATTAAAAATCGAGCAGAAATGCAATCAATCAATCACTTGTAATCATGAATAATCCTTTTGACTTCTAAAGATAGCATTTCCGGTATGTATGTATCATATTTGTACCAGAAATTGTTGATTTTTTCGAGTATAAATATTTCAAGGTTGTGTATTCAAATAAGGAACATTAAAATGCAGTAAATTGATGAACCGGAAGCACTTCTAAAATCTTTGTTGCATGTTAATCAATACTGTCAATGTTTATTTATGCACATCACTTGATTTTGTATCTCGCTTATTCACGTTTCGTCAAAGTTAAAGCCTTGTGTCGATCGATGAAAAACGATCAAATTTTGTACCGCGTTGCGCGAGCTTGCCTGAGGCCAAGCGGCGTTCAAAGTGATTGTAATTACCAGATATTTTGTGCTGATCGCACTTTGCATATCTTACGGGACCGATATTTATGTTGAAATTATGTTTGGAATGTTGATTCCCTCACATTTTGCTTGAGATGAACAAAGATCTTTTTCCCTAAAACGATTAAAGTTTCTTGTTTTCTTTGAATCGCTTCAATGTCTCGCCGGAGATGTGCCAAAACTTTTACATTTAACTAATAAACAAAACGCAAGGCTAAAGCACTTTAGCATTACCAGAAAATATCTCTCGGTCGAAGAGAACTAGCTAGAAAGATCGATCGACTCCAGTTTTCATCGAATCCTGTATAGTCCATTTTGCCTTACTGTGTTTTTTTATCCTGTTTCGAGATCACAGCATAAATAACATCCTGACATCTTGTTTAATTGATCACTGCGTATTTGATACTGCATAAATTTTCTACTAGGATGAATTATTTGCTTCTATGATTAACATGGATAAGAAAGGATAGCCATTAATTTATTGTGTGATTGTGGAATTGAAAACTAGCTGTGAATTCGATCTCGGTTGTTCCATTTAACTATATTTATATTTTTTTTTGCTCATTTTTTGAGCACTTTGCTTCCTCATTATGGTGAAGTTGCAAATGAATTTTCTTCCTCATAGAGGAAGCAATAATGATTTATTTATTTTTTTAAAAATGAAAAAAAAAATTAAATACTAGAGCAAAAACTAAGTCGAAACCTCCCATAAAAAAATGTAAAATGCGTTGTTTTCAAACTACAGAGCAACAAAGTTGACCAATCAGAAGTACAATACTAGTTCTCACACATTATCACGTGAGTCACGGATACCAGATAGACTAAATCGAGCTTCTGATTGGTCAACTTTGTTGCTCTGTAGTTTGAAAACAACGCATTTTACATTTTGTTATGGGAGTTTTCGACTTAGTTTTTGCTCTAGGCGACATCCATTCATCCGGATGATGAAGAAAGTTTAATTAAACCATTTTAAAAATATTGGAAAATGTAACAATTACAAAGCTTCCTCTATGAGGAAGCAAAAAAATTAAATGCAGTTAAAGAACACTAAAATATCTTATTTAGTGGAATCAATTTACACCAAAATTCAGAGATTACACTATAACCTGAAATTATATTCGTATAAATTTATTAACTATCAACCACTGAATGGCTTTTACGACTGCAACAAGCCGCGTTCATCCGTAAAAATCTTGACGTTGTTTTAATGGCGGTGATAAACACACGATACACAATATGTGCGATCATGAAGCCCAGAGTATAACACGAAAGTAACGTCCAGTACAATATACTCGAATATACATAATCATACAGAGTTAAATACTGACGAGTAAAACTATAAATTGGAAATATCATGCCTTTGAAAGTAAATATCTTTAACTGATATCTGCAGATTGAGCAAGCTTATTTTCTCAATGATGAAGTACTTTTTATTCTTCAAACCTTCTGCGAATTTCCCCTTTCATCACAATATTCTTTATGTGCAAGAACCCATACGAGGAAAGCTTGCAGAGACATTATCGACAGATTAGATTATCAGCGTTGAGCACAATGGCGCCAACGTGTCGGATCTCACGCAAATAACCTCAGTTAGTCAGTTTTGACTAAATCCACACGGCAAAGGATTTACTACTTGGATTTCGATATCCAACTTAATATTTTTGTATTATTTGAATAGAAAGCTTTTAAAAATGCGTTTATACCTTTCTTCATTCATGAAATGGTTGCTAAGCGGATGAGAAGAAAAATACTTGAAAGTCCTATGAGAAAATGGTCTTCAAGAGAGTGGCCAAACAAACGTAGGTCCGAAGTTTTTGAATGGGTCAAGGAAGTGTTTGATCAACAACGATCGAGTGTTTAACGGAAAATAGAAGTCTCTCAGATCGAAGCCGGTCACAGAAAGTATTATAATGAGAAATAATAATAATAATTAAACACAAATATTTTTATTAGAATAATCATATAATAGTAATGCAATAGTAAATGTTTTTATTTCCTTGACGTAATTTTCTGTAAAAATGTTAAGCAAACGATCAGTGAGTTTACTCACGTCGGGAATCTTCTCAAGTGGCATAGCAAATATTTTTGGCGCTATACGTTTTTCGCATATCTGTTAACGAAACCTTCGAACTATATTAGAAAGTTTCACGGTGTCCGTAAATAGATGATTATTGACAGATGATATTATCGTACACTATAAAATATCAATACGCGTATCCATTGATGGTACAAGAGACGAAAGTTTATTTTTAGTGACACAGTACATGTATATCCGTTGCGAATTCAGTTATAATCTTTGGAATAATGAACTGTTAAATCTTGAGGAAGTTCAGGATCAGGAGGACGTGGTGGCAATAGCACACTGTGTGGGCCAGATCTCATGTGCGTACATTAGTCAGGATAAGAAGCTCAGATACTTTAGCCTTGTCAAAGAATGGTTCTTATCGACCGGACAAACAAGTATGGTTGTCATTTCACCTCAATATAATGCACTTTATATTTACAAGAAACGGTCGCTATAAAGATTTTTAAAATTAAATCAATTTATATTAATTTTCAAACATCCAAAACTGAATTTATTGATAGAAATCCTCTGACATTAGATGCAGAAGCTAGAATTTATAAAAAGTTGGAGTACCGTAGTGGATGATATACGTACTGAAAGACTGTCGTAAACAGTGAATTATATAATTGGGATCAATTTATCATACTTTCATAAACATTAAACATTAGATGTCATTACTGGATTCGCACATTACTAATATCCTTGCAAGAGAGATAATCGCAACCTGTCATTCACGCTTGAGATCCTAGGATCTACAATTCCATAATCAATACGTCATTCCTAGATTATAAAGATACTTATGATTCCAATGATGGAGTATATAAATGCAATTCGCATCTCTAATGAATAGGTGAAGAAAAAGTGTGAATGGGAAGGTTATCAATAAGCTTTAAACCGACAATTTACTGCAAAGTGTGAAAACTGCGAATTGCACTATCTCTAAAGGGGCTTTCGTCGAAGAATGCAGATAAATTGCACTATCTTATTTTTTTTCTTATATAGCATTTTTAACGAGATGGTAAAAACTATTTCACAAGAATAAACTACAATATACTAAAAAAGTCTTAAAGTGGGCAATCTAGCGACTGCTCGTGCTGGGTAAGATTAAATTCTTTGCTGATGATGAACTCGATAAATAATTTCTGATAGTTTCACAGTTGTTTTATGATTAGAACAATCTTGATTTTAACGCGCTTTGATTATTAGATCTTATGACGTGTACTTGGCGCTAAACTATCGAAACACGACAAGAACCACATTCCTCGTGTACGAGTCGCTGAGTACAAGTGCTCTGCAAACAAGGTAATGTATTTATAGAGGACACACTGCATCCTCCGTATTCAGTGTTCACAACTCCCTCTTTTCCTCTTGGACTCTCTTTTCCCTTTGCACTCGTCTAGACTCACTTGAATCGGCCAGGGTTACTTACCGTCGATGACCATAAATTACCATTCGTGTGTACCAACAGGAGCCAAAGCTCTCGAGGAGTTTTCGAAGATCTTCTAGCTCTAACATCTTCCGGCACGAGACTGTTCTTATCTTTCAGTATTATTGCGGTCAACTTAATGTGTTTTTCTCTCCTCGCCGTTTTAGAGCGACTTACAATATTTAACTTAAATATTGTAAGTCCTTAACAATATTTTTTACAAATAATAAGGCTGGGCTATTCTAATTTCGAAGTTTGTACGCTTAGTGCTTTAAACTCTTTAAATGTGTTCGTTCAAGGATTTCCGTTCTCAGAAAGACAGTTTTAATCTCCACTTGGTCTCTTAATATAGAAATTTAGTATGGAAATATCTTCGATGGTATGTGTAGCATTTTACATGTATGATCACCGCTTTTAACAGGTTCCATTAAGAATTAAAAAGTTTTCAAATTAACAAGTTACTTCAGAGAATCGAGTACGAAATTTTTGTGGAAGAAATGGACGAGAGTCCATAAGAAGGCATTTATTTGGAAGAAGTAGGGGGAAATTGATATTTTGCACGTTGGCTTCGGTGAACCGGGATTTGTAATGGTCGATATATTATTCGAACCTATCGACCAGGTGGCAATTAGCAGATGGTAGCGACTCTTCGAGGCGAGAACTTACGGAGAAAGATATGCGTGAGGATGCTGCACGTAATACACGCTCTCTATACGTATGTAATGGGCACGCTTACCGCGCGTGTATCTAATTATTTATATTCCGACATTAGCCACAGTTACGAGTACAGATACACAAGCAGCAGCTTAGCTTAGAGTATGTATAGCAACACGTTACGCAGAACCTAGGCTCGATTATTTAAAGGTAATTTGCTTTCCAATCTCCATTAGATTTATGGTTTGCGTAGAAAGAGCGCGGATAACGGAGTCATGCTTCTGTTTTTATACCAAATGAATGTTTAAGAAAAGATCATTAATATTTCAATAGTTATTTATTTCAATGACGGTACGTTTCGTTATCTGGATTGATATATATTCACAGCTGAAAAACCCTGAAATAAATCACTGATGAAACGTCTCTCAACTTCCTTTTTACAAATGGTAATCTCTGTTGTGTGCAGCCAATGAATTTATAATTTATCAAAACATTTTTTTACAATCGCTTCACAACAGAACTTACGTAAAGCAAAAAGTCGCGTGTCACTTCACACTAAGACCATTTTACTATATTCCACCTTTTTCTTTTCATGTTCTCTCGTGCCTGTTCTTCATACAATCTTCGGTGTGGCGCAACATTCTAATCGGCCCGTTCTGCGAAGACCTGAAATACATTTATACAACAAGCAAACAAATAAACGCTCGCTCTAATCATTCAAGCAAATATCGACGCCGCCAAAATGCAAATTAGGAGAAAGCCCGTGCCAGCCCTGAGAAGACGAGAATTCGTAGAATAGGTACCGCTTGCGTGACTCGTGTACACATGCATATACGGCAAAATTAGCCCTTCAACTGTACTTAAGCTTGGCTCAGACGCAAATTAAATTATTCTACGTCTAAAAGTGGGGTCTGCTTAAAATTATATGTATGCGACTTGCGACTGTATATAATAGTCGCATTGAATGACATTTTTTATTTTTTAAACGTGGCAGGAGGCTTTCTTATAACGAGGTTGACAAGGAACTAAAGAATTACTTGTGAAATCTTCTGCAGGCTTTAAAATACCTTTAAAATCCCTTTAAAACCCCATCAGTAAGAAAAGTCCTTGGACTCGTTATGTGAGGAAAGAGGTGGTATACTGGACGCCCATCATTGAGTGGTTTCACGAGAAAGTTGTTGTGTTGGTGCGAAGGCGCAGGGGGTGGCTTGCACTGGAAAAAAAAGGTGCAAAACCGAAAGTAAAATAAAGAGTGCAGGCGAAAAAGCGAACGGAGAATGTCGGGTACAGTCTCGCAGACAAGATGGGCGGAGCACGTAGCAGTCAAAACAAATAATGCGAGACGTTTCAATCCCGGCAAGTAGTAGTCCAGCGTACTCTACTCGCGTTCTTGGGTCCTCCGACTCCTCCTTCTTCTCATGATCGAGGTCTCTTCCAAGTAACAGAGAACTAACTCGGAGGATCGGAGGATTGGTGTGGTCCTCCTTGTCGTCGTCAGATTCTGAGACCGAAACCCCCCCAGGTCTATATAGCTAATCGTTATAAATTATTCTTGGACATGTGGCGTTTACTGCCTATAATTGATTACCAGAGTTAGAAAGAACCGAGGGAAAAGCGTGCTATCACGAGCCGCGGTTGGTTAAGGTATAAATTATAATTGAATTAGTCCGAGCTCTTAATTAGCAACGAATGGACCACACGTGCAAAAAATGCGACCCCTTTTCTTTATTACAGTTTCACCAATGGCTTCTCTTCTCTTGCATTTCTAACTCTTCTTCTCCTGTGGTATTCCATATCTTCCACCTTGGTCGCATTCACCTCCTGCAAAGTAATTTACAATGGGGGCGTCGTTATTGCATTTCTGATGCAGGTCTCTCTTCTCTTTTGGTTTTCAAGTCGCCGCCACCATGGAAAGAGGTAGATGAAATTGTCATCTTCTCTTAGATTTTCAGTATTGTCGTCTCATCAGAATTTTTCACTTATTCGTCCGTTTATATGAAGAGATTCGACCCCAGGCAATTTTCTATCAAAGAATTCAATTCAACTTTCTAAAATTTCTTGGAACTTTAGATTTTGACTGAGCTGTGCTAAAATCAAATGACCCTGAGAAGTTCTAGATAAGGGGTAGCCAGATATCATTTGTTCTTTTTATTAGTGCGATTGGCGCCGATCTCTGCTGAAACATTTATGGCTGAATGCTGTTTTCATGGGAGGTAGGAGGTGACACGTCTTACGAGAGTTGCCACTGATTGCCATGGAACTTTAATATTTTGGATATTTTCATTACTTCTTTTTTATGAGTATTGCAAGTTTCAATAAGATTTTTATAATTTTGCAAAGAGCAGGAATGTAACTCTCATTTTATCGGGATTTAGTTTTCCTCGGCGCGTACAAAACAACCTTCGAATCTCTAGCAGACAGTTTTGCGATAAGCATCCTCTCTCTGGAGACAGTCTACTCTTCGGTTCAAAAGATATTGAAAAAGAGAACAAAGTAAAAGAATGAAAAAGGACCCGGAAGTAGTTGCAAACCATCTTTACAATTAGAAATCAAAGCGGACGTGGTTGTTTGTGGAAATCCTTCGACCTAGACGCGATTCGTTCACCAGATTTGATGAAAAGTTATGGTGAGCAAAGGATCTAAATTGGTGAAGTTTGGTGAATGTCTCATTCTGGAAATAAATTGCTCTTGAGGCTCTTTGACAGAGATTATGTGAAGAATTGGAGACTCATATCGCACAATTACATCTTCGAGAAGAATGAAACTGTATCTGTTCAGGAATCGATTGCTATTTAAGATCTTTGGTTTTTTTTCACAAAAGAATTCCAACTTTCACCTCGAGTCATATTAGAAACTTTCCCAAGATTGATTTGCGTAGAGCCGTTTTATTTTTTTTTGAATTCCCACGATCTAAGGCGTGAAATTATTCTTTCTTCACAAGGAGGGGGATTTTAAGTCTCCAATACCAAGAATAGCCCACGAAAGTCAACACAGGAGCTCCTTTCGGGCGGTAGCGACTTTGAAGATGCAAATTCGTGCCGAAAACATTGGTAATGTTTAATTCATCGCGAGGATAATCTCGGAACATACTCACACGCGATGCCACGCGTGCTTTCGCGACTCTGACATAATGTTTATCTTTGATTAAAATTGACTTTAGTTTCCCACGTAAGTCATAAGAGGGTATATAGGAATATTTGCGAACGTCATAAATCCATACAAAAAATTAAGAGAAGTTTGGAAGTTTGGAAGTGAAGAGGGATAGGTTTGACCGCAAAATATACTGAGATCAAATCAATCGAGTGAAGACGAGAAAGATTGCCTACCACGCTGTGGGAGGAGGGGGAAGGGGTTTAGGGGATGACGATCGGATTCATCGGAATCCGGGAGCCGATCGTTGAACCTGAACAAACGGAGCAATCGGCGATACGACTCGTAAAGCCGTAAAAACAAAAGTATCCTGCGACTCGACGGCTCCGATACGACTTTCGACCGCCATCGACACGAGATCTTTACTGGGGGTTGGCGAAGGCGAGACATGCGTGTGCAAGAGAAAAGTTACGTTGTAAAGTCAAACTTACGTCATGCCTGGATACCCAGAGGAAGGATTTAACATAAAAATTTGACTGTGTCGTTTTATAGCCGTTCCAAACTCTAAGAAAAACTTACGAAAACTGACGCCGGGTCTTCGCACGTCATGGGTAAATTCCCGCAATATGATAATTTCACGCCAATCAAGTATCACTTTAGTGCAAAAAGCAAGTGCACATTTGGACTTTCCTGAACGAGAAAAAAAGCTTGACGCACTACTCGTCTTATATTCTTGAATTTCTTAGTGGATAAAGTGTGTTATATTATTTTTCAATTTAATTTTGTGACACCATGCGGGGAGGGGGAAGGTATTGTACAATTTGTCATGAGAATATTTGAAGAATCCACAGGATAAGTTAAAGAAGCCGGTTTTTACTGAAACCACCCTGCGAAACTATTGAGGTGTCTGACTAGCATTGACCTTATCTACTGAAAATCTTTCTTGTAAGATTAGGAGTTTTGCAAGTGGAATATAATGCAGATTGCTGCTTTAAATTATTAACATATAAATTATTATTATTGCGTTAACATTTAATTACTTTCGACAATTTTTCAATAGAATTGGATTGAATTGCAATTTAAATAATCTGACGTTCGTCGGTGAGAGTTCGGAATTCCTGTAGCTTGTATATTAGCTTGGCTATTAGCGTCTTTGAATTGATCCAAAGTCCACCTTACCTTCGATTGACGCAGAAATTTGAGATATTATATTAGAGGATTTTTTGCCCCAGAGCAAATAGAAGTGGGATCTGCACTTTATTGAATACAAATGCTTGTAAAAAATTCGTTATTCCTGAAAGCCTCGAGGGTATTTACGTGCGGTGGTGATGTGTTGTGCCAGCACGTAAATTAATCCGAGACTTACAATCATTAGTTAATGCTTGCCTATGTGTCCTCCGGCTAGCAACGTTAATGAAGAAATAAGATAGCCCTCCCGCGTCGTTGACATTAATCATACTTTTGAAAAGTACATTAAGCAGTCAAACTCGAAAGTGGCACATAATTAAATGTGCAGAAATTGATTCTTGTTGAAGAGGCCTGAAATATCCTTTCTTCCTTTTCTAGTACATTTTACGAATATTTTCGTACGAATAAATTACTTCACTTGAAAAAGAGAATACGATTTTTGACTCCATATAGAAACAATTAGTAGAAGGAGTGAATATAAATGTTGTAAGCATTTATGCATGAAGGTGTTAATTACCACTTGCTCAAAGATTATGCTTCATTAAATCATTTAATTGCTTACATTGAGAAAAAAGGTAGTCGCAGGAGAAATCGTATTTATCACGTGAATGTAATTAATAATAGTAAATCATTTTAATAGCTTTTGATTTAGAGAACACGTATATGAAAATTGCAACGTATTTGCCTGTAATTGAATTGTTGAATTTTACTTAACACTTTCATACGTAACATGAATTCTGTCTGCAATTACTGGATCTTGGTCGCCATGGCGGACCACCTGAGTGCAGTTAGGTCACTGTCGATGCGTATCGTGACTAATTAGCTGTAATCCTTGCTGGTGATTGGATACTGGGTTACCTGGCGTTCTCTCGACCATGACCAAGTCCCTCCCGCGAGGAAAATACTGGTTGGGCCTGAGGCGGTCCCTGATACAACGGGGCCCTCTTATTCTGGTCTTCTGGTATCAATACTGCAGTGCAAATCACTTGCTAATTACATCTAAAACATTTTATATAGGTATATATTATACTGAATCAGAAGAAGATGGCAAAAACGCTTTTGGTTTATACTCCATGCACACTCGCGAGATCACTTTAATGGCGCTTGTACGATTATGCATATTGATGACTTGGTCTCCGTGCCCTAGGGATTGATTCGGTCGCTAATTGTGCCTAACCGTGTGCTCGTTATCGCGGCGTTCATTCGTCGGCGTTCTTGTACTTGAATCTCTTCTTCATCCTTTGCTCTCTTCTCCTTCTTCTCCCTCTTCTGATACTCCATCCTCCGCTTATCTCCCTGTGTTGTGTAGCAATGTTTTAATTAGGTTGCTAAAAAAGGGGATGGGTTCGCGTGCTTTGGATTCCTTCCGTGATTTATTAGCACGATTAAGACGGCGATCAATTTGCCTCCGTTTGCTTTATTGAAGATTAATAATTCCATGCCGGGAGACCCTTTTTTTAAACCAATTTGTCAAGATAAGGTGCTCATACGTAGTTATAAAATGCAAGCACGGAAGCACCTATTACTCTTGTCTTATTCTTACTTAAATTCTAAAATCCTACTTTACTTTTTAACATTTTTTTTCTTTTCACAAAAGTGTAACATTGGAAAATCATTTCCAAGTTTAATTTGAAACCAAGAAGATGGATGCATATCAGTTATTTTTAAATGCCTACCTTAAACCAGATTCATCAACGAGATACCATAATCGCTCTGGCGGTGCCTAAGTGGGAAAATATCTGTCATATGATCCGATATCGACATCTACATATTAAGAACTCAGGCTGGATATGTTCAGCAGTATAAAGTTGAAAAGTAGACAGGGGATCATAGGCTGAAGCTGAAAGACAGTTCTTTTTATGTTAGATCCACCCATACTCGCATGCATTATGTATGCAAGGTATATAATAACGACTCTAAGCTGCGTGTGAACCCATTCGACACGCGCACAGGATTGACCGGTCTTAACAAAAAGAGCAGATTTCAATTGGTTAGGATAAACCGGATTATTTATTATAATCAATTTTTTTTTTTTTCTCTTTAAAATCGTACAATTTTGAAAGCAAATATACACGGAAAAAATAAAATGGCTGAATTTACTATTTAAAATTGTAATTTTTGCTAAGAAAATTACAAACCCTGTTTTTTCTTAGCAAAAGTTACAATTTGAAATAGTAAAAGTTACTAAATTCCAGGAAAATTGCGTTCAGAGCGCATATTAACTATTTTAAATGGTAAATTCAGTCATTTTCTTTTTTCCGTGCAATTTCAAATTTTTAAACTTGTGACAAAGTACTTGAACCCTTCCTAATTTCAAATCATAATTGCCTCTCTCTCCACTAATGATTAAATTAGCATATACAGGCTTGAAAATAAAAAAATAAAATAATAAGGTTTTAAAACAAATTAAATTGATCTTTTCAGCTTGAAATCATTCCAAGCGTACGTAAAAGCCATTAAATTAACAAGCGACTAAACGAAAGTGAGTATTTAACACGAGGAAAAATGTTTGACGGTACTACGAACTCTAATTAGAATTGCGGATAGAAGTCATGCGAATTAGTAAACGAGTTCGCGCGAAAACAGAGCATTACGAATAGAGCGAAATGCAGAAAAATTAATTATGAAGAGCGAGGACATCGGTTATCTCGTCGACCCTGTTTAATAAGTCTGGTGTGGATTCCGCGGGTCGGCGACCAACAAATCGACGATTCACCGAAAACCATGTAGAACAGGCAACGATTAGTTCTTTTTTTCTCTAGTTTTATGACGCGTGAGTCAGCAAGGTTAGTCATACGAACTGCTAGCCGGAGAATCCTCAAAAGAGCGAAAGTGCACTTTTAGGGCGCTTCCAGCAATCGGAGACTCCGAAGTTACTCGAGTCGATCGATCCATCAGCTATTCTTAGCCAATTAAGCGCGAAATATACACAAAATAACTTCGGAATCTACTCGGTGCTTCCTTTATCGAGAGTGCAAAATAAAACTTGTATTTAAGTAATTTCGAGAAATAGATTTTGGATCAGAAACAAAAAGGGTAATCATTCCTTCGTAATCATAATCGAGTTTATTGTAGGATATTTAGCACAAGTTTCCCCAAACGTGATAATAAATATTTTTGTTCAAATGTCAAGATAAGTTTAATTAAAGCAGATAAGAGGATAATCAAAATAGGAAACAAGATGTTTTTATAATTGATTGTTTTCATGTAATGAAATCTCTCTAGCTTCACCAATGAAATTATCTGCAGTAGCCTTGACTACGATCAGAAATTTTTTAATGTAATTTGATTGGAATCTAAAGTTAGATAATTCAAATATCAGATAATTGAAGAATTCCGAATCAGCGACAGAAAAAAATCACAAAAAATAATGATCTCGAATTCTAAGTATAACGCATTGCCTGATAGCACATTGACACAGTGAAAACCTCCGAGATTGACGGACAACTGTTTACCTAACCCAGAAAAAAGGGCAGAGATATCGGAGACTATCATGCCTACATCGACATCGAAGATTCGATTACAATCCAGCTCATTTAACAATGTCACTCTGGCTGAAAAACAATACTTCAGTAATTCGAAGGCAGAAATTTGATAAAGCTTCCACAGTAAAAAAAAGTCACAATCCTTTAGGATTTAAAATATAAAAATCTACAAATTACTCAAATGATGATTATTTTAATCTTGAGCAGTTCATTACTTTATCTGCGTGTTTATCTGCATGCATATAAACGTGACTTTTGATGCAATTTGATATAGTCTCTGTTTCTGAATTTATAATAGGGGGATACAGCTTTTTTTATCCATCCACTTACGTTTACGACTCGTAAATTTTCCCTAGACTAATAACATAGTGTCTTTCTGTTTCTGATGGTTTGCAATGATCCAGTCTTATGAAAGTGAATCAAGAGTCGGCACAAAGTAGTGTACTGATGGGCTACGTGATCCCCTGCTCCAGTGTTGCCAGATTGGGGGTTTTCCCCCTAGATTTAGGGGGATTTCTGTTGCCCAGGGGGAATTTTAGGGGGGAAAAATCTTTAGGGGGAAACCTCGGGGGGAAAAAATTTTCAAGGGAGTTATTAAGGGGGAAAAATCCTGAAACGCACTCGTGGCAGTGCCGGATTAAGCCAGTGCGGGGCCCGTAGCAAATTATATCAAGAGGCCCTTGGTTTGCTTTAGGTTCTTAAGTTTAGGGTGTTAAATAAAACACAAATGTTACAAATAAACTTTTCTGGATTTAATATGAGCAAACTTAGAGATAATACCATCCATATCGATTTCTCTAAGCAAATCATATTCTATATTCAACAAGATGAGATGATTTAGACGTTCTTAACACGCTTGAATGTGATGGGTGCGCGGGGCCCTCTTATGCGCGGGGCCCGTAGCATTTGCTACTCTTGCTACGTGGCTAATCCGCCACTGACTCGTGGTTTAAGGCCTGAGCACAATCATGTACTTGTTCCGTGTCCTTATCCTAAATATGGTACTGTCTTTCTCTATCGTTGCGTCATTTTCGTTTAGTGCGCATGTGCACAGCTGTCCTCTTCCTATTCATGGGAAAGTGTGCGAATGAGAAAGTTTCTAAAATTAACGGGGACGGTAATGTTTCTATCGTTTCTATTATTTAATAAATACGATAAATACATATTTTCATTGCATAGTTTTATAATTCCTAGCCAATCATAGCCCGTCTACGATGGATATTTCTTACTTTCTTTCATGGGATTAGTCTGAGAAAGAAGAAATTCTCTTTAGGGGGAATCGGTCAGTGGAATGGCAAATCTAGGGGGAAATGAACCATGCTTTAGGGGGGCTTTACTCCATCCATCTGGCAACACTGCCCTGCTCAAACAATGGCGGGAAGATGCATTATATCTTGTCTTGCGTCATGCCTCCTCATTCCTCGTTTACGCGGATAAATCAAGTCTTCCACTTAGTGCGCTAGTCGATTTTCGAGTAATTTTAGACTTGTCTGTAAACACGGAATCCTCTTCCATGAGTTGAAATGACGGAGTTAAGGCGAGAAAAGAAAAAAGGAAAAAAATATATCAGAGAGCGTAAACAGGGGAGGGAAAACGGTTCTTAATATGTGGAAGTCCAATTTTGCGTTGGTAAAGTGTGTAAGCAAGTCTGAAACTGAAACCGTGTGGATGGTCTTTAAGACAAGTTCTTAAGACATCAAGTCCAGCCGATTGGCGCCGTTCGATCCATTTGCCGATAATATCGGAAGTATATAAGTTCGATCGTGTACATATGCCTTACGAACGTCTGTCTACTTCATTTATGTCGTGACTGACGTCATGGTCATCGAGTTTCAACCCCTTCTCTCGTGAATCACTTTCTGGGAAGCGTGCTAATGAGTTTGGATCGCGACGCGCCGCAAAAGTAACTAGAACACTTTTTTTTTTACAAGTCTTCGTTTCCGAGAACCATACTTTTTTTTTTCCTGCAAGTTTGATAAGCTGTCGTGCTCCTCTTTGATTTGTGGAGTTGGCCACCTCCAATATGACAGCAGTTCAAAAACTATTTTGATCGCAATAAATCTTCTTACGGAGCTCGACAATCTCGAATCTATTTTTGTGATCACGTAAAAAATGTAGTATTATATAACTCAGCTTAAAGAAAATGAAGCTGTTTTGATGTCATTTAGAAATTTAAAACAAACATCATTTGGTTAAAAATAAGAGCAGTTGTTGCATCAGTTGGTAGATTTAAATCTACTGTTGATGTTGTTCTAAGTCTCTTTTCTTGTAAGTTTTTACTATTAATCCATGAAACGAGGTTTCTTTTCCTATTAAACATGCTACCTATGAAACTCGGAAGAAATTCGAGCAGAGAATCAGACATGTTGGTATATATCTCTTCTTGCAATTAGTGAGAGACTCCAGACGGTCTCCTATTCGAGATACCGTGACAGTCTAAATTTTCAGACTCAGTTTGCTTCCTTGTAAAAGAATTGTTTGTCGAGCAGTGCCGCATCTTATCTCAGCGATATAAATTCTCAAAACTCAATTACCCAAGGACCCTTTAAAGTTTAAGATTCCCGAAGAAGGATGGGAGCTAATGAATGGTCCCGCAGGATCTAAGCATCCCGTATGCCAATCAATCAATAATGAAACTTGAAACAAATTCTTTCAGTAATTCTAGGTAAACTCTTTACAATTTTAAGGACATGAAATATTGCTTTGGAATTTCTAAGCGCTTCAGGCATTCGAGATGATTCATACATCATTCTATTCAGCATCACGCGCCTTTTTTATTAAAGCTTATATGTACCATATTTAATGTCCTTGAATTCATAACTTTGCGAGATGCAAATTTAGTTCTGTGAAATTAACTTCCGTTGCGGGAATAATCTTCCAATAGAAATTTTCAAGAGGGTGATCATTTATGCTATACCATTATTATTCCGAAAGAATCCCTTGCCTTTAAAACATCACCTCTTAAGGTCTGAATCTCTTATTTTTCTTTGGTACAGAGCAGAGGGAGGTTGACATAGAGCGTGTCAGAATGAATGTGACGCTGGCGGAACGTCGCGGCTTACGAGCAAAAACCACGTCGCGTACGTCCTCTCGCGTGGCTCTTCTTCTTTTTCTTCTTCATGGCCCTCTTTTGCTTCTTTCTTTTCTTTTTCAGTGGGTCCTGACCCTGCAACACTTAGCGCATATAAAGTCATCGCCGCGATCGTTCAAGGAGAATTTGTCTTCGACTCGTTCCCCGTAAAGGCCTATCTGGATTCTCCATGTGGCACCAGGCTCGCGACACGAATCTCCCCCCTTCGTCTCTCTCGTCACTCTCTCTCACTCTCTCACTCTCTTTCTCTCTCTCTCTTTCTAGCTTTCTGACTTACTCGCTTATTCACAATTCATTACGTGACACATCGTTAGATCGTGACAAGTCCGTGCGCACGACCGATAACAAACTCGGTCGCGTTCTGGGAATGTTCTAGGAAAAATGTACTGCAGTTATAGTTAAACATAAGGTGGAACAATTGTTGCAATTTTAATTTTAAGAATTGATCTTAAAGTTAGCAGTACGCTCATCAGCTGATGTCTGATTAGCTGCGCAGAAAAAAATAAATGATTCAAAGATGCCATGTTGACACATTCTTCTTTATCGATTATGAAGGAGCTTAACTTGTTTCTGTCTACTGATTATTAAATCTAAATAAATATATATGTATAGGCGCCTTTAAATTGATATGATACTTCCTCTCATTCAATTCATATCATGCTTGAAATAAATTGTTGAAAGAAGGTGGCTAATTGTGGCTATAAACTTGACACTATACTGTCACATTAACCATTGACTTATAAATCATTCACATTACGCGTGAACTGAAAAAATGGCAAAAAATAGTGAATTATGTATTCATAGTCGGAGGATAATAGAATATCAAGTTATTGAATGCAGCGAGTCGTAGATATATATACACGAGTTTTCGACGCAGAAAATCTTTACGACTTCTCGGTCATTGACGGCGATATACTCGCGGTAATCGATAGTTATGCATATAGTGAAGGACCTGATCCAAGGATGAGAAAGCAGGAAAGTTGAGAGCGAGGGAAGAGTAAACGACAGCACGAAAGACCTCGAGACCTACCAAGCCGCGGGAGATTAGATTTTACGACTTTGATGACAAGACTACCGATAAAGGTATCTTTCCTTCTCGAATACTCCTCTCTTTCTATCATTCGCGTGCTAAACGTTGGCGCAAGGACCACTGTTGATTTTAAAAGAGGACTTATTTCTGGAAGCATTTGTTTAGTAATTTATTAGTCAATTATATTCTCTAAAGCATGTCTTGCTGATGTAGAAATTACTTTTGACGTAGAAAAAATTGCTTTCGAGAAAGGCGAATTGAGTTCACAAATTGCGATTCGATTCAGTAGTTGTGAGATGAGAAGTTCCTACTATGCTGATCCGAATTTCAGCAAATAGCCCTACAACCCCAATTCTTTCGCGATTTGTAGCATCAGGATTTGTGGAGAAAGGACTCACTCTATTGAGATGCGTGATTTGTCGCGATTTGCTACGCCTGTTTGGGAAACAGTTTGGGGCAGTTCTATTGTATACCAGGAAGACCAGGTGACTCCTTTGGATCGCAGACTCGTGCTCTGGCTTCACTACAAAGGTAGTAAATTTCTCGGTTCACCACATAGTGGAAATGAATCACATTTCTCTCTTATGTAAGCAAATAACTACTGGATCGGTCAGTCTGTATCGACCGAGATTTTAGTTTATATAATGGAAACGGCACTAAATCAAGTTTTAGTTTATCAATTCTTTTCTAAATTTCACACAACACCTTGGCCCAGGATTTACAAGCTGAGCATTCTTTGATATTGAATAAAGTCCACGTAATATACTTTACTGGAACTCTTACAACATTAAATTATTATCTAAAATCACCGCGAAACTACAACTTCCATTCATTAGACTTGCTCTGCAATTGAAACTCGAAGATAATGTTGGTTTGAATTGATCTGTTGGTGCCTGTCTCGTGAACACGATGGTTCTCACTCGGAACCACTTTGCATATCGTGAAAGAAGCCGAGCTCGCGTGCTACTTTATCGTAGGTCAGAAGGCGGTCAGCTGAGAGTCATCGAAGATCGGTAGCCGCGTTTTTCATGATGGAGCCGGGACCTATTCAAGTGTTGGCAGTTTTTCACGCGACGGGCGACAATCCCCACTAAATCCCCTTTAGATGAGTCCCCACGTGCCCAAGGGTGTCAGACCGGAATCTTCAGACCGCATTCAACGTGCTGATCTCGCGCGGTGACCAAGCACAGTATTTTTCGGCTTATAGTCGTCATTTAGCTAGTCAGTCATTCAGCTGTCACGTCGAGTGTTGTCCGCTTGGTTGATTAGCTTTTAAGCTCTTCTCCAGTGTCCCATTTTTTCCACGTCCGATTTCAACGGGAATTTGTGCGAGGGGCACTGCATCGAAAAGCTATAAATACTGAACAAACTCTCTCTAGTTATCCTCCAAGTGATATATCACAGATCGTATATTTTTTCATAATCCCCCCCGATCAAAGCGGCCGACTTGTCAGGTGTGTCGAGCTAGAGTGGACACGCGCAATATTTTTTTTTATTGATTCACAATCTGCGCATTATGTGTCGAGGTAGAGAGTCAGTGAATAGAGTTTGTAATCTGCGGAAGCAGAGTGCAAAAGAGTCATGAAGATGATGAATTAAAATAGAATAAATTGCGAGAAGTTATATATTTTAAATGAAAGTGGGTCAAATTTCAACAATGTAGTTGAATTTAGCATTCTGTGTGGTGCGAAGGAGGAGTTTTTGCTAGGAAAGTTCGACAGTTATATCCAGAGCCGGCTGGAAATAGTTTACTTAATTAATGATGGTCGACTAGATTCGTCTTCTCACTCGCGATAATTAAAGCGACTGTAGTTGGAGTGGGATGACGCATAAACGCCGGGGAGACTCGCAGTTATGACTGTAATTATTTGGTAAGTTTAAGGAATCAGATAAAGTTCTCACGTTACCATAGAATTTCGAAAGATTACTTTCTTGCGTCACGTATAATTAAAAAAAATGGTTGATTTTCATTTTTGAGAATCTTGTTCGCTACTGCTTGATGTTTGAAGAATTTATTGAAACACAAATTACGAAACATGCATATTTAGATGAAAATAACAAGTTATCTTTAGTTTCAATGCAAATGAACCATCGATTACACTTCTATTAATATAAATTGTCCTTTCTCCCAAATAAATCTTGTAAACGTTTTCTCGGTGTATGTTAAACATACCGGAAATACTGGATTTAGCACGGTAAACCGAGACGAACATCTAGTATCTACATTGCAAATTTTTATTAACAACGAAACTGTCTAGCAGTTATTTAATCACGAATTAATTTTGTAACTTGTAACTTCAAGGTAATTACTTTCGAATCACACGTTTCCACACGTCAAAGCTAAAATAAGTTTACTGATAAATTATTACAACATACACGCAATTTATGTACTTATTCGTGTTTTACTTCTAATCTTCTTTTATCTGGTTTCCATTCACACATAATATTAGTCTTTCGAAAAAGAATGTAGAATTCTCAAGGAAAAGGTTTGACTTTATATGTTACTTTGAGGACAATTTAAATATAATTTGGAATGCATAAGTAACGACTAGTTTTAAATTTATGCAGAAAAAACGATTAGGCACAATTAATATCCATCATTAGATCGTCGGATCAATTTTGAATCTAACACTTTCAAAGACTCAATTTCTTACGTTTGACGGAATACTAATTCACACCAAGATTGACACACTTAAAAAATTATTAAGGTTGAGGTTTAACTAGCATTTTTTATTCGTGTAGAAGCGAAATGTGAAACGTAATTTTTATTTTTTATTGCTTTACAATGGCAATATGAGTGAGAAAGCAATTCCACGGAGTTCTCTGGTCACTGAAGGAACACTGTGCCATTGCACTCTAGTAGCACTGGTACCAGAGTGCCATTGCCGCCACGTTGCGTTGGCGCAATTAAACCTCGAAACCTGAGTCGACATGCTCTCGCTGTGCATTATGATTTGATGCATGTCGCACAGTAAGTACGATGATAAATGTACTAGGCACATTTGTCGTGCGAACTGTGTTCAGAAACATGATCTACAATGAGTCTATAACTTAAATTTTCGGAACTTACGCGAATATTGATAATCGTCTTATTATACATTTCTTATCTTATACATTTCTCTCTCATCAGAATGGTTATAATTTTTCGACCTTTCTTTCCCCATACAACTAAAGATAATTCAAAGTGATTGTTGTTGTTACCTCTTAATCTAGGATGTGACTTAGCTTCACGTATTCGGTAACACAAGATTGATATTGCGCAACAATTTCCCCACAGCGGCTAACCTAACCGCATAGAGCTTGTTTGCAACTGGGTTATTATTTACCATCCGCAATATGTCACCGTAATCTTGATTTCTAAGGAACTCGACGCTTATGAGGATAATTGGATCTGGCAACATCTTGAACAGTCCGGCAAGAACAATTGGCATTGTTCTGAACTATTTTTTATTATAGCTGCTCGATTAGAGCTGTGTCCTATAAAATAATTTGTTGACATTTCATTATTAACCATCCATTAGATGCTGAGATGGTAATTAAGCTTTTTTAAAGTCTAAGACGAGGTCTAAGATGCTCTCTAGAGTTTAGGATAAATTGACTTAACTTAGACTCAAGTCTTTTTAAATTAAACCATCTACGTGATTACTTGCTCAAGAACCAAGCCTAAATAAAAATGATGTACGAGTTGGATTATTTCACTAACCACTCAGGTCAAGTTTCGTTTCTCCTCTTCCATCCCATCGTCTTCCTCTCCTCCTTTCTCATCGTCTCTTTGGCACGTGCCGGACAGGTTCACCTGGCGAAGATACCGGATATCTTTTCTGTGCGCGAGATCTCGATACCTATCTGTCTGTTGCTCTCTTCTTCTCTCTTTTCCGTTGCTGGGAAAAGAGACTGCGGACTCACGGTGATTTCGACGCCTGACGACGCTTCATCAGCACTTAGAGGAATATTATTAAAATTCCTAAGATTCCGTTAGGCTTGCGAATCAGAATTCCCACATCTTAATTGGATGATTCCAATTTGTCCCTGTCCTTAATTACCATGTTTTCTTTCCTTGCAGCGAGCCACCGTCATCGCCTAGCTTTTTTTTTATATTAATTCTGAATATCTACTTGTCATTATTGTCATTATTCATATTCGATTCTTCCGGATCCTCAATGTACTTTGACTAATTGGCTTTCTTCTTTTCTGTTTCAGGTTACCACAGCTTGCCGTCTTAGCGAAGATTTTGTGCCTCCTGATGGTGAGTGAGTTTCCAGTTTCTAATAGAAATAACTCAACCTATCTATCCTCTCATGTCGTGGGATATCCAATTAAATACCGATAAATTACACTACTCACAAAAATTAAAGGATATAAAAAAAATTCCAAATTTTTGTGTGATTTTCAATATGGGATAACTCGGAGAAAAATGGTCGTACAAAAAAAAAAAAAAAAAGGAAATTGTAGCTCCATGTGTCTACTTTTCAGATCTGGACTGTAAAATTTTTTAACGCGCGAGGTTTTCAAGTAATCATCGAAAAACTAACGAAAAAAAATGTTTCCAAATTTTTGCTCGTCTTTAAAATAGTCTGTGGGCTTCAAAAAAATTTTTTTTATCATGTGACTAAAAAGTTCTTTTAGAGATTTTAATCAACTTTAATTTGAGCCTTTGGTGAGCTCCGTACGATGATTTGGCGCGGAGTAATCGTTGATTAAAGCAGAAAAGTCAATTTTAACTTTGACCATTAATTACTCGAGGACAAATGATCGCACAGAAAATGGAAGTAGAGTTTTGGAAACTACAAAACATTCTCAATGACATGAAATCAGTGGATATTGATAAAAAAAATTTTTTCGAAGTGATAATGTTGACTGAAAAAAAGTTGAAAATTTGCAAATTTAAGGATATTTGGAAAATTTGGTATAACTTTGGATATAGTGGATGAACAAAGGATACCGTCGGTAATTTTTCAACCTTAATGTGTCCCTAAAAAACCCTCAAACTTGCAAAGCGCTGCGATTTTTTTTTCTTAGTGTCCCGGGGGTTTAAATTTATCCTTTCTGTCAAAAACCACCGTCACAAGCAATTTAAATTACTTAAGTTTCCCTTTGATGCGGCTTGATGCGGACTTTGCAGTTTGATACCTAAGGCAGGTTTGAGAGAGGGTGACTGGGTCAGATTGCAGATTACGATATCACGAAGAGTCAACCCATCAAAGATCGCGTGCTGGTAGCCGTGCCAAGAGCCACTAAAGTCGCACGATTACATTGGCGGGTTCTTACCTGCCATAGATTAATGATTGCTGCTTCCACACCTACGCGTTTACAACACTGCAAGTTATGTACACGTGGCACTTTACTCCTTTCTCGCTCTCACTTTATTTCTTTCTGTACATCTATTGAAAAGACATAAAATTCGTGTACGCTTACATCTCATATTTTATTGATTTTTTTTCGAAATTAAAACCTTCTGATGATTACTGCGTCATCCAGAGAATCAGACATCTCGGAAAAGAGACGTCGCGATATGTGAATCGACCGTAAAAGTTGGGATACACTTCTTACGCGGATAAACCGGGCAGCCTGCGGAATCCCATGCTTCGACGTTGTTAACGACGTCGTTTTCGGTCGTCGAACCGACAAAACAAACTTTAGGAACCCTCTGAACAGATCTTTTTCCAGTCACCTGAAATCTTCAATATACTGGTTTACTATCAATTCATGCGTAAAATCTAAATTCATACATATTAATATCACTGCATGAATCATATAAAAAGTGGTTTCAGCGGTATAACACTTACTAAAGTGCTATGCTGGCTAATGATTCATTTTTTTCTCTTGAAAAAATTTTTAAAAATTAGATTTGTTTGTTCTAATCAGAATATTTTTTGGTAATTTTTCAGGTGGTGATGTGCGGGGCGGTTCCGGCAATGGTGCGCTCCGTGAGTCTCTACTCGACTTGCAGCAGCGGCAATGTTACCGTAATCGGTCGCATGGTCAAAGCCACAGAGCTTGATGATCAAAACGCACCTTATCGTAAGTAAATAATAAATAAATTATAGGACATTTTAAAACTCGTAATGTGGAAACACTTCTTTAATTTTATTTAAACGCACGAAAACACTATAAGGCAGGGAACTGAATCTTAGAGTCAGCATTTCACTAGATAAGGACAAGTGGACGTTTTACCTTTACGTTTTAGCTTTATGAATATTGTAATCAGCCTCTGCGGTTTTACTACTTTTCCGAGAAAGCTTGCAATCAATCGACAGTATCGAGTACGGGCTGAGCATTAAATATCGGATACTTTCAAAATTTAGATATCGCATAGTAAGTCTTCGGCAATAAAGATCACAGTTTACGGAGCTTCTATCGATTAAGAGTTTTTTAAAACCAAGTTTTTACAAGTTATTACTGATGAATCAAGACTGGGCGAGTTCGTAAAATTTCCATTTTTAGCACAATAATATACGCTATCTCGAAAATGGTATATTTTACCAGAAAATATAGCAATACATTAGCAAATCTTAAAAAGGTTAAGCAGGAAACTTTATGCATGCAATTGTTTTTGGCTAGACACTTTTTATCACCTTATTGGCTCTCTGCTTCGTGGAGTTTCTCAATCGAGATGAAAATTCAGTTCAGTCTCGTTCTGAATTTATTGGCACCGTTTTGGAAGCGGACCATAACGAGTAAAAGATCACTTTTGTGTCAATTGCCTCAAAATACATATGTACGTTGCAAAATCCAGATTGATACCAGTTTATTGGAAGAGCTACTCGTTTTATAACTTACACTATATTTTATGTAATATACGCCTGTGGAAGTAGAAAAACGATTTGCCATCTTTCCACTTATAACAAAGGATCCTGTGGTCTCGTAAATGCGAAAAAAAAAGATCAAAGATTCGATCACATGAGAAGTAGCCCTTCTTGACTATACTTTCACAAATCTTCGATGGGTATCCAACTATCCACACACGAGGAAAGGAATATATCTCATGATCCTTTAATATCCACAGGAGGTCTTATGTCCAGGCAAAGACCACCGGTGCAGCTTATGCTCACTGAATGTTTTACAGATTTATAAAGAAGCATATTGATAGGAATAATAAAAGCAAGTTGCACAACGTCATTCCCTCGACTGGCTCACTGAAATCTAGAATTTACATTCAATCGGATAATGAGTCCAATTTCATTTATAATTAGAAGAAATTCTATTAGAAAATAACATCCTTCCGTGTCATTTGTGCAGCATTAAATAAAACTCTGCATTAAATATGTTACGACTATTAGAATTTCTTGTCAACTAGATATTTTCAAGTATTATCGAAGGATATATCAACAATCGCTTCCTATAAGGTAAAAACATTGCAGTTTCACTTTGAATAACTGGAAATAGTCCTATGTTATATCTGTCTAAAAGCCTATAACATTAGGTATAAAATGTTATAGCACCTTATCAGACACAACTGATATGTACCGCAATCCAATGAGATGATAATTGTAATAGATATAGATAGTTGGATAAAGTAAACGAGATCATAAAGAAAATCGAATGCACCTTTATACACTCTACATTTTCAGAAGTATGAAAGTTAGAGCAACTTTCCATTCAAGACTCTCATTAATTTAATGCAAAAAGCATAATTGAAAGTTAATTAATACAATAAGATAATAAAGAAGAATATGTGCACTTTTAACAGTTGAAAATGATAGATATTGTGCCTTAAAACAAGCAGAGTGGGAAAAGGGATATGAGCTTAATCTGAAACAAGCCTTTACCCGTGAGCGGTGCTCACCAATTAATTGCGCGGCTTCTACTAATTAATTGAATCTACTGCGCGATGGGACGCCGATTGCACAGCAACTTTGCCCGAGAGAAGCTATTTGTTCCTTCTCTCTCCTTTACATCCTCTTTTTCTCTCCTTCTTCAACATCTGAATCTGCGTGTACCTGCGATCGAGATCGATGGATAGTATGAATCGTAATCTCAGGTAATCAGTGCTTAGCGGCACCTCAAGATCAAAGTGGAAATTAATTTGTATGTCAGGATTTGAAAAATCTAATATTTGTTGCCTCTCCGTGGCGAATTTTACTGGTCACTAATTGATGGAATATAATCGACATGTCTTCTTCAAACTCTATAAGATCAATGACCCTGGAAAAATAACCTTTACTTATATGAAAAGGAATTTCCCTTCTTCTAATTCCCAAAAGTAATACCTTTGGTAATAATTTCAATTTGGAAAAATGAAATTATCATAATTAACAACCGCGAACTCGTCATCACCTTTTGCTGCAGAGTAGAAGTGACAAAAGTGACAAAGTGGAAGGATACATCAGACTATCTCGCTTCCAAGCTAATCGACGCAAAGCCATCCACTAGGTATTCAAATCATAGCGATAACGGTTCTGATTTGAATACCAATTATACAGCGGATGCCCATAGCATCCTTGAATGTTGTCAAGACTTAATTAATTTAAACAGTCGATTAATTAAAACGGCACCCAAGTGTCCACGCCAACATGAAAAACATTTTAATGGAAGAAAGCTCCAATTAGATAAGGTACGATAAGTTTAATGAATATCCGAAGGTTGAAGAAAGTATGTTTTTATTGCAGTCATAATTCTTTCTTGCCCCATCGCTCTTTTCTGATGGTAAGTACTGTCGGCATTACAAATGACACTGCGCGTCTTGAATATTAGGTAACAAGGTTAATATCTTAAATTTGGAATAATGCGCAACTTTGAATTCATACCTTCGAATTCAATTCATCCAAAGTTTATTGACACAAACAGATGATAGCTGTATGCAAACTTAGCCCTTTGTGCATATTCAAAGCAACTTTCGCCCTACTTACTATTATATTTCGTACTTTCTGACTTGAGATCACATCAACATCAACAAAACAATATTCATCAAGAGCTATTCTTGACGGGATATATCCTGTTGTTTTCAACTAGCTAGACTGTTTCTGGCAAACAGAAAGGTGCTACCCGGAGCATTGATACAACTCCTTTGTTTTGTTCTATTAACCTCGGTTTGAGTGCATTCACTTTTCTAGAACAAATGGTTCCATCAAAAACATCACGATGCAAAAACTCAGCCAAGTTTCTAGAGGTCGCGATCGACCCTTAAAGATAAATTTAATTTATCAGAAACTCACTAATAATGGATACTGCTTCCTGTCTTTTGTGGAAGAAAAACTAAAAGCTTGATGATAACAAAAAACCTTCTAGATGTTTGGTTCCTCGCAACATACACATAGAATGTAATAAGGACTACTTTTTCATCAATTTTTCGGTCTCGAAATCTGGGGAACTGCAGGAAATAATAAAAGGTCTCGATTACCCGTGGCAAATCGCTTTACTTGTTGCAAAGTTGCTGCGTTGAAAGCGATCACCATTATATATTGTAGGGTGAAAAGCAACGCGAAGGAATTTATTCATGGATGCTCTCTCCTTCCTGACCTGTATGGACGAGTAGTGGTTGCGAGAAGAGAGTCTTCTGATCGGGGCCGCCGCGAGATTAGAGGCTGCCAAATGAATTAAAAGCCAATTTTAATCAAAAGCGGACACCGGCTTTTAGGCACGATTACCCTCGATAATAACCGGTGGGAGGGGCCGCCCTGTGCGGATAAGAGACTCGGGGATAAACAAGGGAGTGAGAGAGAGAAGTAGAGAAAAGAAGAAAGGGGTAGAGAGAAGAATGGATCCCATATATTACTTCTACGTGTTCTCCCAGTACGGAAACCCATTTGCCAGACTTAACGGGTTCGCAACTCTTGTGAAATTACAACAATTAACACTGATCAATAGAAGTTTGATCATAAAAGAGACACTTTCCACAAGTTCTTTAATCTTTATTCTGTACAAGAACGAACGCGCGCTCCGCGCGCGCATTTACTTGGGAATCCTTAAAAATTCCCGAAAACCTTTAAAAATTTTTAGAAACCTCTTAAAATTCCTCAAAATTTCAAAACATTTAGAAACTCTTAAAATCCCTTAGAATTCTTAAAAGTCTCTTAATATTGCATGAATTCCTTTAGAATTTCACGAAATATCTTAAAATTACTTAAAATTCTACGAAATTCCTCTCGAAAAATGTCTCGAAAATCTCGAATAGATTATAGTTTCAAATCTGATTGGATTTGGCATGACTTTGAATGAAATTGTAAGAAGAAAAATAGAACAATGCGCGAGTAGCGTGTCTCTTGGTTTGCTAGTATTTATAAAAAAAGTTTCCTTATATTTTATAAATTAAATAATTACAACATGTGTTTTGCTTTATAAAAAATAATAGTTGTTAGATTGTTTTCAAAATTAACTACGTTTACAGTTGTATTGATGTTTAATTGTGGTTTTGTTTTCTAAAAAAAAATACCGTATTTGTAGTCGTTTACAGTATTATTTGAAAAACCGGTTAATTAATTATTAAATTAATTTATTAATTAGTCATAATAAATTAGTTAATTGTTTATTTTTACTCTCTAAACTTGAATCAGTGAAATTTCACTGATTCCCATTCAAATTCCACTAATTTTCAGTGACTCTTTTCTCACGATTTTAATTAGTGAAAAATCTACTGGAAATCAGTGAAAAGTCACTGAAATTTTCATTGAACAAAATTATTATTTTGAGAGCCACTGGTACGTCAGAACGTTGCTTTATGAAAGCTGTAATTCGAAAAGAGAATGAAAGGAAAAAGAGAGTGATAAAGAAACCGAGTCAGCGTCGAAGGAGGCTACTCTTGTTATGAAGGCGCATATGTGGTGACCCTATCATTAACACCTAAACGGATGCTTTGCTTGGTAAACTGGCATCGTTCTTCTCAACCAGAAGCGTTGGATGTACTAACATCAGCACTGGTAAGTGACCGGTGGAATAGAAGGAACGAGCTTACACCGGTCTCTCAAGATGTGAATCAAAGGTGCGACAGGTGAAGTCTGGTTTACCTGCCTGACATGATAATCACAGCCCTTAGACTACTAGAATAATTAAATTCCAAGCACGATATGGATTTATGTGTTACGTCAATTATGAACTGCACGATTGCTTTGAAATCTTATTCGACATCATACCTTAAAAACACAAACTGCATTATATTGTAAGTTTAGGGTAGGTCGAGGAGATTTAGGAGATTTAGTATTTTAGGAGATAGCATTGATGACGCAGTGTTCCCTAAATATCGCCAGAAAGTTACAATTAAAATCTACCGCAGTTGCATTCCAGCAACTTATAGTATCATAAAATTTTAAAGCTGATAAGATTGGATTCTACCGCTGGCGCAACGGCTCACTAAAGAACTGAATTAAAAATAAATCCGATTAAAACCAGAAATTGAACTCTATAATGGCACTATATAATCATTTTCTTGATCTTCTTCGAGATATCATACTTTTCACGCAAGTCTCACATTCATATGTATTTGCGCATACTAAGATATGCATCTGTACAGAGGCCACGAAAGTACCGGTCATATAATGCTCCCTGATTAACGTAGAAATGGGGTCGTAAAAAAAATCCTTTGCACGCAGATAAATTTTACTGACTGTTCTAAAATGCTCTAAATTTTCTTCTGAAGAATAATTATCCTCACGGTTTAGCAATATTTCAAGTAACTCGTGCCACTTAATTTATGAAAAGAATAATATTGCACAATGTAGTGAAAAGTCATCTTTGAATCTTTATTGACGATTTCAGAGAAGCTATAAATCAATCCATTCCGTAATCGACAATGCAAATCCCTTTATTGATAGGTGTTACTAATAGACAATTGATTAATTTATAGCAGTGTTCCACGTCAGTTCCAATCAATATTAGGATACTTTCTCTCATTTTTCATTCGAGTTACTCAATATAAAATGATTTTTTCTCTACGCTTGAGCATTAAATAGCCAAATACAAGAATGATAGTTCACATTAGGGCAAGAGATATTCATTTTTCTGTTGTCCAGCCGTGACTTCCAATGAACAATCGATAAATCTATATCTCTATATGAGGTCGGACCGAATCAAGAATCAAGTTTCTCCAATGTTTGTAGCAGTATTTGACCGTCGAAGGACCCCCGCGTCGTTCTTAGGGAATTTCGATGATCGTTTTATCGTTCCTTGAGTTGGTTCGCTTATAGTTTCAAGACCCAGACGACCTCCCTTCGTGCTTCCAAGTGCCAGCCAAGGGCGCTCTCACGGTATCTCAATCTTCCTCGGTGGAGAAGCTTCTCTCTTTTGCTCATAACCAAGTGAGCTTGAGTAATCGTCGGTCCTCGCTGAGGCTTGTTGTCGACTCTCGAAGATAGAAAGAAGAGAAGATGAAAAGGAGGTGATGGATTCGGGTGGAGGTGATGACACGACGTCGCCGGCGGTGGCGGCGCGAAAACTGACTCTTCTGTTTGCTCAAGCTCGTGCTTTACTTTTGCTCACGGTTCTTCTTATCATTTGTGTTCTTCTTCTTATCCTCGTTCTTCTTCTTATCAAAATCTATCAAATTCGCCGCCATCCTCTCTTTACGGAAGATTTACAACACTCCTCAAGACTAAAATTGTCATTATTTTTGAAATTTCTTCACAGGCATGAAAGACACGAAAGTATTTCTTCACGAAAGAAGTATTCGACATTTGCTCAGACAATGGTTCACCTGAAGAGAAAACTGTGACAGTCGCTCGTAGTCGCTTTTAAATGACACTCGATTCATCAGTTTTCTGTTTCTGTTCGTCTTGTAGAACAAAGGGCGCCATACTTCTCAACATGGAGCGTTCGCGGGAAGTTTCGTAATTCCAGTACGAAAGATGGTACACGTGAGTGACCAGTGTGCACTTTGGGGTCGAGGCTCCGACGCTAAGTGGCAAAGCATACACCGGCCCGTCTGTGTCCCCTTCATTAGCACCAACTAGCCGCGCGTCTTTCTTCTTTTCTTAGTCAGGAGAGGTGTAGTAAAGATGAAGAAGAAGAAGCAGAAGAGAGCCTTGCCGAAGTAGGTACAACTCACGTCATAAACCTCGACGAGGCCTCTTCTTGGAAAACCACCTTGCGCTCTTACCGACACATGGGGCTCTCCTCACTTCACCTCTCGTTTCCTCCTTTCGAAACAGAAGATCACAATTCGACGCAAACGCCTGTACATAGAAACAAAAACGGATGGTGTGAGACAAAGCGTTCACCAACCTTTCAGTTTTGCGCTTCAACAGTCCGATAGCATCCACGAGACGCTTAAACCATTTAAATAATAAGTCAAAGAAACTGAAGGAATTGTAGAATTTTGTGTTTTACAATATCGTATTGTGCTGGGAAACTCTTATCGCAATTGAATCTTGTATAGTCGGTAGCCTTAGAGACCTTACATTCGTTATACAACTGTGAGTTCTAGTGATTTAATGAACGTACATTTTTCTTTGTTGCAGAGTCTTTGACGACACAATCATGGAATTTAAGCAAGCAGATGTATATCTACGCGGAAAAGAGTCAGCGATACATCTGCTACAATGATCACTGGAAAATAGTTGCCCTGGTAATTATTAATTTAAATCAAGTGTCTAGATCTGGCTGGCTAAGAAGTTTCTCTGCTGGAAGTTGTTTCTTTACATCCGGACTTCCAGCATAGTCATTTACTCGTTATCCTAACAAAATTTTATTTTCTTTTTGCAGACCAAGAGCAAGAGGAATCACAAGTGTAAATTCTACGAAGTGTATCACGATTTGTACCTGAGGTACAGAAGTGTGGCGAATGACTCCGTATATCTCGGATTCAACAAGGCTGGAAGACCAATTAAGAATGGCCATGGCCGACAGGAGTGCTTTAACTTTATTAAGTACAACCCAAATTCTGACATTGAAAAACACAACAGCATTGTGACGAAGAATATGGGTGTGAGGGAAACCCGAGAACCTTTGAATGTGCAGACGAGGAAGCCGTCTTCTAGTTTGAGGGCTACGAAAAATTCCCTGCAGGCAGACAGTAGCACTAGCAAGATGGTGTCGAAGCATCGTCATCGGCACTCGAATCGATGGAAGTTACGCAAAGATGACTCGAGTCTACGGAGACGACACGGGAGTCGTCTTCACCTCGAGGCAAGTAAGTATTGAGCCGTTTTACGACTCGTGGATCAAGACTGCCTCATCCGTGAGATCCTGAGACTCGCCGAGTTGGTTACACATCGGCTAAACTCAAGTCCGGTCGGAGCTACACCTGCCCGAAAAGTCTAGCATCACAATTCAGTGTTCAACACGAGAATTTATAAACATGCAGCGAAAGATTCGAACACGTTACGTATATCAACCAAAGTATAAAAAAAAAATTCGTATCATTGGAAAAAATATGTGCTTTTATACTATTTTTAAACGAATTGAGCTATAAAAACTGCAATTGAGCAGAAAGGTACGATTAAGAAATTTTCAAAGCTCCTATTGCAATCCGTGAAGATTTTTTGTTTCATGTAGCGTGGTGAAGATAATGGTTGCTGCATGAAAATTGGACTGATACTTAAGATATATCTATACTGCTTAGAATTGTTAACTTTTAGCTTTTTGCACTTGCAGTGAATCTAAAGCACAAATGTTATTATATTGAGCTTAACTGAAAATTTTGGGCTGGGCGTTTAAATCGTTCAAGTTTGTTGGAACATGTTTGCCAATTTTCAGCTGGATTCTGAACGATGTAGACGCCGAACCCTATTGAAATGACACCAATTGAAGCCAAATTGATTTAAACACTTTGTATATCTGTCATATCAAATCATATTTTAAGTAACGTTTTGCATTCTAATTTTTTTCAAAACTCATGCATCGATCAGAGTACGTTAATCGAATTGTACAAGTTCAGTTCGTTCGGCCGATCGCAAGCGACCAATGTATTATATTATGCTTCGTTAGTAATCGCTCGATCGTTACTGTCCTTGATTACTGCGTGCTGAGTCTTTCGTATTTTCTTCATAATCTTATCGTACATTCGACTGACGAGGGCTTCGTGCTCCGACCAGGCTCTGTCGCTCGTGTCGCCATGTCTGCGCGACGAGTCACGTGGGCGGCACGGCGTGAGCGCTGCACCATCGTTATCTCTTGCGCGCGTGCGTCTGCGCTATAGAGCTCAAGTCGCGTAAAACTCTCGCTCGCTGTGCTATTACGCCGCCTAAAAATAGTGTGTCAATGTGTTCGTATGTATGCTCGTCTACACACAGAAATAATACAGCAATCGTGTCCTTTCTTCCTTCCCTTTTCAACTTTGAAAACGTCTCAAATTTTACTTTATGATCGTTAATTTCATCCACACATTGTACATTTTCATGTTCTTATTTTCACGTTATTGTGAAATTGCAGATTCTTATTCTGCCGATCTTGTTGCCATAAAATCAAATGGCCGATAAACTGTAAACCAGCAATATTGCCCGATACATCTTTCACTTCAGCATTAACCATTTAGTAGTTTGGAAAAAAATGAATTCCTGGAAAAAGTTATTTAAAACAGGTTTCCCAGTTTTATTGAACAGGAAATATATGGTCAAAACTGTATCCCTACTATTACTACTTCTTTTTTTTTTTAAATGGAAGTATTTTAAAAAGCGCGAGTGCATATACATTTTGCTGTGTATACGTTGCACCTTCGATGATGCGTGCCTGAATGTGTATTAGTGGATACGTGTGAGTGTGTGTAATATATTACTTTACCGCGAATGAATTTAATCCTTAGGACGCTAATCGCAGACTGTATTACTAGGTTAGGTACACATGACGTGATGACGACCCAAAGAAGAGTTTTACATTTTTTTCCTCATTTTTACAAATGTTTATCCTATACAATGCTGTGTAGGAAGTCATTTGAAAATCTGTTAAATTCGTAAAACGACTTCCGCCTATTCTTCGTCCTCGCTGGGTCGTCATCTAAGGAGCGCCTGCCCCTTTCCCAAAAAGATCCGCTCCCTAGGTAGCTTATTTATTGAAATACTACGAAAACTGACCGTTCACAAAAAAATGTACTGCTCTCTTAGTCCAAGCATCCGATACTTTTGTTCCACTTTAACTTCCGGAGTACATTTTTTTTTAGCTAAAATTTTTCATTTTGGGGTCCAAAATCACATTTGCACGAATTCAAGGATTTCAATGCATCCTAGAATAACAAGTGTTTATCTAAAAATGAAAGTGAACAAAGTTCTGCGGAAATAAAAAAAGAGAAATCCCTAATAGGATTCGAGATGATACAAGCCACCCAAAAACCCGGATTTTTTAAAACTTTTTGCATGCAATTTAAAGACTACATAAAATTTTTTCGACGCTAAAAATCAAGTACTAAAAAATAGTATTTTTTTGAAATATATAATCCGGGTTTTTGAATCTTTTATATTTCGGAACCTATTAACAATAGAAAATCCTTTTTTTTTTAGTTTTACGCAGAAATTTGTTCACTGTAATTATGATATTAACACTTTTTTCTCTAGACTACACAGGAACCCGTCAATCCACGCGAACCTGACTTTCGTCTCCTTTTTCCAAAAATATCTCCGAAACCCCGGGAGAGCTGTTCTAAAAAAATACGATATGATCATCTACACCCGAATGAAGCACTTTAGCAAAAAAAATTGACTCCAGAACTTAGCGTGGGATATACCCCATATTTCGAACGTGATGCTTGAACTATCTGTCCTTTTCTTCCTTTCCTTTCACGTTTCTCTTCCGTTTCTTGAACTTGCGAAGCTCGCCATTCTGTCTAGTTTCATTTTTACAAACTCGTGGACGAAGCGCACAAAATATACACGGAGAAAGGTTTTCTTTGATCATTCAGAAAATACTTTATGTATAAAAAAGCATTTATTCAAAATGATAATATTAATTGCATTTAATTAATTTGTGTAATGAAACAAATTTGAGAAGTCTGAATTAATAAAGGCACAGGAATCAATTAAAGTGGTACATGAGTGATATGTAATCACGCTTTTCAAGAACGGTATATTTTCTTAGTTTCGTAATCGGAATAGCTAAAATGCTATTTAATGCATAATTTCTTATATTAATGTATTCGATTGTTTTTAGTAAAAAAAAAATTAAAAATTTGTATAAAGATACATTGGGCAACAAAGAGTTAAAAATTATTTTTACATTTCTATTGACCCAGAAACACTTTCTTCCGTGATGAAATTCAAAATAAACGAGGAGGATTTAGGTATTTCTAAATCTCATTTGAGCCAAATTCATATCAAATCTAAGTCAAATTTTGGACCCACGAATCCTGGAATTTGGTTCTTGTGGATAAGAAAAAAGTATTTCATAAATTTCATGCAGTGAATTTTCATATTCATTCGCTTGATATCTGTATATTTGTATTGTTTGTATTCTATTTTTGATTTCTATAACAGTCCTCCGCGTTTGTGTTCGCACTTTCACCTGAAATTTGATAATACTCAATACCTAATTGTAATTAGTTAATTTCGCGTTTCGTACGAGTGGCAGTGCATAGAGGGCTCTCGGAAGTGCGATATTTGTATGTAATATTACAAGATATAACAAAGTAGAAAGAAAACTGTGCGTATATAAAATACTACGCCTTCCTCACGACAACATGACGTATTTCTTTCCCTATTGTTCGTCGAGTAGCTTTTAAAACGGCCGATTTATTTGTTTTTCAAACGTTTACGCTTTCTTTATTCTACTTAATTCATTCCCAGTGAATCGGTCGCACAGTTTTAATTTATTTCCCACGACGAATAACGCGGAAAGCTTTAAAAAATTTTCGTTGGTAGAGAGACGGGCGAATTAAACAAAAAAAAAATGTCGCGCGAATAAAATGCAGCTGTCCATAAAAAAAAAAGAAACGTAAAGTCCGACGCTTATAATTTAATAACAGACAACTAATATAACGTATAATGTAATGTACTGTAACGGCACCCTCTAAAAGTTAACATACTCATTTTGTATGTGTATAAGCGTAACGTCACTTTCAGTTTTGGCAAAAAGTACTGCGACGAAGAAAATCGTGTTTAAAGTCATTCATTTAAATTTAAAATCATTATTCTGTACTTATTGTTAGTTATTTAAAAATAATTATTACGAAATTCTTTGCCGCAGTTATTTTTGCCCAACATCATTCCATAAACTCACCTGTAAACTCGGAGTCAAGTCGTCGCGCAGATCGTGAAAAATATCTGAAACAAAGTCAATTTTTAGATATTTTTTTAAACTCGAGAATTTAATCAAAATAATTTTATGTTTCGAATGATCCAATTCATTCGAGAAAAATGACTTGGCCACGGGTGGGTCGTCTTTTTTTTTCACTTTCGTCACCGCCGAATTAGCGACTCAGACAAAGCGAACGAGAAAAACAAATTGAAGAATCTGACTACCCTAGATAGATAGCATACAATAATAAATGAATATTAAGAAGAAAGGTAAAGTATAAATATTATATATAAATAAATATATGAAAGATGATGTGTATTGTAAGATATTTAATACCGACTTGTTAGACTCACTCGATGATAATGAAGAAGATGATCAAGATGAATAATAATGGATTATAATTTACGACGATGTCGACAAAGACACACCTACACTATTCGCGTTGTAATTAGAGGTATACATACTCCGTTTATCCATCGATGTGTTGATGTACCCGAGCGAATTGTAATCGTAATACGACAAGAAAAAGTAAAAAAAAAACTCTGCAGAATTATTTTTATGTATTATTTGTATATTTGTAAATGTTCGCTATTCTATAATTTTTTACGTTGAACTGTACATTTTTGAAAGATAAATTATTTAAATACGATAAATAATATTACGAAATGGTCAATATTTAATTAACGAGTACAGTTCGCTCGGCAGCAGCTAGCAATAATGACATTCCGACATAAATCGCATTCATACTACGGATTCTTATCCGTACGAAAGCGAGAGAGTAAATGAGAGAAAGAGAGAAAAGGTAAAAAAGAATGAGAGATTGAGAGAGACAAAGAGAAAAAGAACACTGTCAAATACACGCTCATACACTGCTATAATTGTGAGTTAATAATGTCTGTACCTCTACATTCCATATATCTCCTTTTCCATCTGCTTCATGACTATATATTTTCCTAAATCAACTTTTTGTCGCGTTAATTGTTTCTTTTCCGACGAAATACGAAAAGAGGAAAATGAGATAGTGGATCAATCATGTTCCTATTACATTCGTTGAAAATGCATTTAGATATTCAACTTCCACCGAAAAATTGACAATAATTAAATACAAGTCTTTTAACACGATATATTTGTTACTTTTTTGTATTCTCCTCTTTCAATAAGTTTTAAATAGCCAGAAATAGTCATTTACTAATAAGATAACATATTCGATAATATTTCTCATTATTATCTAATTAATTATAGAATCAATTAAGATTCATCAATAAATTGTCCTTGGGAAAGAGTTACATTTATACATAAGTTCGTGGAAATCACAATTTTTTAACGTAAACAAGATTTATAATAAATATATTTACAAGTGAGGTATTGAGAAACAAATATATTTCTTCTATGAAGCATTTATAAGACCAGTGACCAAGATAATTAATATACGAGATACAAGTAGTTATCATTAACAGAGAGTTTCTAAATTATGCTAGTGATTAGATTTCACTTATAACTACATATCGACAAAAAAAATAAGTTCCATCAGATAAAGTGACGATATACCTACAAGAATGCAGAAGATTCCAATCCATCAGAGTGAACATCAAATGAGTAATTAGTGTTTAAAATTTAATTTAATTTAATTTTTAAGAAGGTTCAAATTAAATAAAAATTGTAGACTCCAGACTAATTTGTCCAGAGCCTTACTTGGCCCTAGAACGCTGGTTTAAAACGCATTAGAGAGACTTTACGGATAACTGGGGTGCATAGGTTGTATATAGGGTTCTCCAATTCTGACCGTTGATTTCATTTTGAAGGGCTCTTCAAATAACATAAAAAATCCTTTCTCCCGATCCCCTCCCACTCTTCGCTTTATCAAGTCGTTCACCCTTCACGGAAACGGTCCATAGTCTACACAACTTGACGACTAAGCCAACCCTTACCGCTTCCTTCTTACACGCTCAAGGGTTTGATCTAGAAATCATGTGTCTCGACCAGAGGAAGCTGTTAAATTTAACCCCTCCCTTTTCCCGCACGTCTTGTGCAACCCTCGTATATTTCATTCACACAGCCACTGAAATAACAGCCTTATCTCCCAGGAATCTAGATTCCAATATTGCACAGCTTTTGTTTTTTATGCTTCCCTCCTCTACTTTGTCCTCCATAAATCCCTGCAGTACCGGAAATATCGTCTTATTGGCCAATAAAGCTTGAATGTACTTTAGTTTCAGAGATTTACATTCTTGTTTAAAAGAAAAAGTTCCCGGCGCAAAAGAAGTATTTTAGGGTGCATTTAAAATATTCACAATATGTATGAATCCAATTTAAATTGAAGCCAATTCATACTTCCTTTATTTTTGATACTTTTGCATTTTACTATTAGCAAAGGAATATACTTTATTTTCGAGTAATTTAATTATTTAATTTACATTTATAAAAGGATTTCAATACTGGATGAGATAATGATCAAAGATCAATTCTGATTATAATGTAAAAAACGACTATTGAAGGATCGAAGCCTTGAGATCGGAGAGCGGAAAATCTGGGAGGTCTCAACCTCTAATTAAGATCTCTCAATTAGCGTATCTTATCTTGCGTTTGCTTATCGCGGTTCAACAGGTTCTCGCGTATCTCTCCAACCAGAAAAAAAGTTGTCTTTTACATGGAAAGACCGGTAGGTCGTCCCCTTTGCACTTTTTTTCATTACTTATTTATTTATAGGTGTACCTTTCACTTTAATTTGTATCCACAAATTATTCGCGTTCAATCTCTTTACGAGTCCATTTGAAAAGTTATCTTTTTATCAAATACTATTTCAGCTCAAAGTATTTTAGCTCAATTGGAATTTATCTTTAAAATACATTTTAACACATCTAAACGAGACAGTCGACAGAGAGAGGTGAAAGGATCGTTGACGGAGTCCATTTACTTTTATCCTTACAATGAAATAACGTTCTATAATGGAAGTCACCACAATGCAGACAATTTGTCCACCAAATTAGGTACGGATTAGTGTCGGCTCTTTTTAAACGAATTATTCGCTAGGGCGGCTTTCTGTACCGAGAAAAAAGCACTTTCGGCACAGCGGGTCTTGAAGAGAAAATTTCTCTCGCTACACTCAGCAACCCAAACGGTACAGGAAGTTCAGGAAGTAGTGAGGTAAAATACGGTCCAAGGAGAGAAATGGTCAACGTGGGGTTACAACTTACAATGAGAATATATATACATACATATAGGTATAGAGGATGGCCCGCACTATTGTGTCATGCTGGTCTTCTTTTAATTGTCAAAGAATTGGAAGTAAATTTATGTCTACCCTCGAATAGCCTTACAGTTTACATATAGTCCGTTCTATGTTGAAAATTGGGGAAATTCTTGGACAATGATTATTATGTCGCGTGACCTTCAATGATTCCGCATAAGTATAGGCACCAGGTGCTTTCTCTCCTTATTTTTTCACGACAAATACAATTTTGTCACGTGTTGAAGTTAATCTTTTCAAATTCAGTTCACGGAATTAAACTATTTTCAAAAGCAGGGGCGGCGCAGACACAATAGATGCCACGGATAAATCCATACATGGAAATTTTCATGTATGGAAATTCCATACATGAAAAACTGTCTGGAAAGATAATGATTTTTGTTTCAAA
>CAJFCP010000089.1:529747-616357 GCA_904066005.1 Synergus itoensis
GAAATGATGTGCGAAGGAAAACATTTTTTTTTCAAATAAAGAAAAAAAAAAGGGCTGCGCTGGCCCTGTTCAAAAGAGAAAACTCTAAAGTCTCAAAAATGTCGAAATTGTATTTTCAATCCATGATTCGACGATAGGAAATGTCGTAAAAGAACCGAATACACGGAAGAATTCAAATGGAATAATTCCGAGACGCTTAAGATTCCACGAGCGTGGATTTCTGGGGACTTGTGAATCGTCCTAATTGGACTAAACTAAACTGAGATTCTACTCTGTAGGTAATAGTTCTTATCGGACCATTATCCGTAACGAAGATTTCTTCAGGGCCGGAAATATTATACACTATAAATGGTTTCCACACTTTCCTAACTACGAAAAAAAGACACCGAACGGATTCCTCGAAGACAGATCCGTTAACAAGAGTGATAATTAGTAGAAAGCGTTTAAAAATTTACGATGTTTAGTCCCTCTGCACAGAAAAGACTAATTTAGATGTTAAGGCACTTTTCACGTTTTAATCTACCAATTCAATCTACTCATAGTCGGGATAAAAATCCAACATTTACATTGCAAATTAGTTATATAATGTTGATTAGACATTGTTGAAAGTTAAAACTGCGTTCACTTTGCAAATTCTACTCCCTAAATTTGAAACAGTAAAAATACCACTGATTGAAACAGTGCATTTTGTGATAACTGGTAAGACAGTAAACTTTACTGATTTGTCAGTGGAGTTTACCGGAATTTCAGTGGCAAATTACTGATTGCCAGTAAAGACTTACTGGATATACTTCAGAACAAATCTACTGGAACTAACAGTAAAAAAGTACTGGTTTATCCAGTTGAATTTGTCTTACTGATAAAACAATAATACTTACTGGCGCATACAGTTACTTTTTACTGATTTACAGTGGAAGCCTAGAGACTGTCGGAAACAGTGAAATTTTACTGTGAATCAGTGAGTTTTTACTGTTTCAAATTTAGAAAGTAGTCGTTTATTTCGTTACGCACCCCCATTTTGCATGAAAAAGAATTATGGTTGTGACAAAAGCAGTCGGAATGGATGAGACAACTCATTTGAAGGTAGACACGTAGTCGAGTTCTTGTGAGCGGTAGGAACAGACAATTGTGAACCAGTTTATGAGAACGATAAGTTAGGCCTGTGCAAAAACTAATACCCGGCAAATAACAGGCATTACTTATACTTACACGGACATATACGGACGCATCAGAGTGTCAGACCCCTTGGGCCATATGAGGCCTTTCCGTTTACGCCGGCATGATATATATGCAGCTTCTGAGAGTGTAAGATTTACTATCAACTTTTCTGGTATGTCATTTGCTTCCTATATAGTTTGCGATTCAATAGAATGCGAAAAGAAGCAATTAGGAATATAAGCAATTAGAAATGTAAGCAATTAGGAATGTAAGCAATCAGGAATGTAACCAAAGAAGATAACTGAGCAGTGTACAGAAGTATAGATACTCTTCATATAGTTTGAAGAAGAATATTTATTTTTAATGTGGATAATAATCATCTTAATGAGTAGGTGTTGAATCAAAGTTTTATTGCTCTCGTAAGTTTGCTTTTGAATTAAGCTATTAGTTTTGCCCAGCCCCTCTAAGAGCATAAAGCCAGCTTCATATCGTTAAGAGGACTGGATTTTCCACGGTTACGGGATTATCCCCTTAAACGTGCCATATATAAACTCACTCTATCATATACACTTGAATGGCTAAACTTTTTCTTAATCTAAAGGCCGAAAAGACTTAATTTCTTTCAGATATATCGTTCGTAGGGATGAGCTTTATTGACACCAATTTAATAGCATTAAATAATATTTTAAGAGCTACTTGTTGAGTGGAGTCTTTTTCTTCCAAAATCAAAATGTGAGATCTTCTATATATTATATGATAATCTTCTTAGGTCTGCTTCTATCCTGCATTTTACTTTCTTTCAAAGAAGAAAATGTTCATGTCATTCAGATGGTTATCTCGCTCTTCGAACATTCATCACCCTCGTACAGATCTTCGATTCTGCTCTCACGATGTTGATTGAAGCGTTAAAAAGCCGCAACCTTTTGAAAAAGGCTAATTTTCATGGTTTTCTATGGAAAAGACATAGAGGGAGTTATTTCTCAGGATATGCTGCGACCACAGTCTTGGGTCTTGGCCAGTTGGTGTATCGGTTGTCAGGTATTCATGGAATACGAGCACAATGACCCAGATAACCATTCGATGTTGATTCTATTGCGTTGCAATGTAATTGACAATCCTGCCAGATGCATTATTACATTCGCTCAATGATTTACCTCCACAAAAGGAGCATTTACGATTCTAAACGTAATAACGTTTTGAAAAAGTAGAACCTATCATTTTAAAAGTTTCTATACACTTTTATTTTCTATTCTTATTGATATTTAATAATATACTTTAATAATATTAAATATTTAATAATATTTAATACTTGAATGCATTATATCTTATTTCTTTCATTCTTATCATCTTCTATCAGAAGCATTTTTCGATCATTTCCAATATCGTTTTTGATTAAAGATATTCTTAGGTGTCTTGGAAGCGTAAAAGGAAGGGTGAGATCATTTAATGGTGTGCTCGAGACCGTAAAATAAACGTAACTCAATTACACGGTTAGACCGTAAAACGTTCGTAAATCTCAATGTTGATACCCTCTTGCACTGGATAGTCGTCAACATTTACTCGTTACACATTTTTTTTAATGGGACCATAAGTGCTGCCGATTCACATGAGAAAACTTTTTTTTTTCTCTTTTGCAGACGCACACGGAGGAAGGACAGTGCAAGAGTCGCCATAAATATTCATCCCTTCGTTATATTTACCCTTTCATACAATAATAACAATGCCAAGATGGTGTATCATACTTTTCGTTTTGGCAAGTATAAACGAGAACACTGATTGTACTCGCCATAAATTATCTACACGACAAAATTTTCATAGTTAAATTCATACCTTTATGTTACATATTTCTTGTAATCATCTTTATTTATATTATAGTAGAAGTTTTAGTTATTACAAAAGATAAGGTTGGATAGTTTTTAAAGCTTGCCTTTTATAGGTCGATTATTTTTAATCGTGATTTCACCTTATACATATTTTATCATTACATATTTTCTCTATACAGACTATAAATATATTACGTCATAAAAATGTGAATTCATCGATTGTGTAAGTCACTTGCAGGAGCGTTTGCTGAATTTTTATTATCAAAACATATTGTAATTTATTAGTGTATTGCTCCCGAAAGAATTTCATAAATAAAGTTCACGTTGGCTCTAATGGGATGATCAGCCAGAGAGTCACACCTAGGGAGCAGTCCATTGAATTCCGGCGTCAGACGGGGTCATCGGGTTAATTCGGTGGTGGGCGAAAGATGCGTCTGGAAGGAAACGAATGTAGAGTTATGTTGACTTCCAGATATGAATAAGTAATCGGGTTGTGCTTAAAAATTTCTGTAAATCAAACAATAGGATGAACCTTAAATAACCTTTCGGTAAAGTAATAATTTGCTGATCCAAGATAGAATTAATAATTAAAATTACTGTTTCTTGGAAGTATAATTTCTTTTTATTTAATTTTAAATCACACTTTCGATGAAATTTTCTATTTTTTCATTTAAATCTATGTTTCTATGATTTCATTTAGAAAATCTGGTGGCTTTTTTCTCTTTGCTCTTGTCCCTTCTCTGACATTCTCTCTTCGTCACTCGTTACGTTAATTCGACTTTGGCAACGAGCCAGAACGATCCCCTAGGGTAGGTCATCGACGTTTCTGACGGACGGCGGAAACCCTCAGGATTAACGAGCAGCCCTTTCGGCAGTACGAGGTGCTTGATTCCAAATGACTGCGTTTGCACCCTCAAATATAATGCGAACTTTTGATGAAAGGTGAAAGAACTCTGAAAACCTGTCGGCAAATGTCACATGTTTTCTTGTGCTTAGCTAATGCAATTAAATAAAATTTGCAAGCGATTCTTTCTCTTATGTTTAAATCTTATGAATAAAACAAAGATCCTTTGACACTTGCGAAATATCTCAAAAGATAAAATCTTATAGTCTTTGCAGGCGAAAGTTCCTCCTAAAATTTGCGATGGAAGACAAACAACAAGGAGTAAAGAGGCGCTTTCAGTTAGTAATGCTGGTGTATCAGGCAGGTAATCTGTAAGGTGGGTATATTCACACGCATTCACCTGTAGTTGGAGTTTGCCAGACTGGCGTTTGATAAGGACGAGCGATAACAAGACAACAATATGCTAAGATGAGGGTGATGCACTCTCTACTTCTATAGTGTATTTCAGGTTCTCTCCTTTAAATTTGCAGACTAATGCAGAGTAGGACGAAAGGTATTCGAGTCAGATAAGAGCAGAAGAGGGACTTTCCACGATTCTGTCATCAACGTTATTCGTATTGGTATCTGTACATGTATAAAATGTATATGGGGAAGGGGAAGCTAAATCAGATACTGAAATGCCTGAAGTGTGATGCGCAGTATATTCAGATCACTTTTGATCAATCGTAAGATAGATAAGGAATTCAATTTCAATTAAAAATGGACGTTGATGTCCCTGCTGAAAGTTCCTGTACTCTTTCGCACACCAGATTTCAAGAGTGGCGGTTCCTTGGTCCCTTGTCATTATATTTGGAAAGGTCGATCTTATCTACTGCGATGATTTTTTTGTGAATATAAATCTATCACGTGTTTCTATAGAGTCTAATTCGAGTTGTCAATCTGAACCTCCTACTTTTTCAACTTCGGTACAATGGCTCACGTAATCATGCATTATTTATTGTCGAGTGGCTCCTTCGGTATTTGGCGCTTCTGGTGCAAGTGAAATGGAAAATAAGAGAGGACGAGAAGAGGCGAAGGAGAGAAAAAGACAAGGGTGGACAAGGTGAATTCTCTCCTGGGGTCTTGGTACGCGTGGGTGTAGACTGTAGATGCAGCAGAGATTACTTAGCTCGAGACCGTGAGTCGCGTGGCCTCTCCCCTCTCCCTACTTCTCTTTTTCCATCTTTTTCTTGCCCCCTTTAATCCCTTCCCGACTGGACTCTTCTTGCCTCGTCCTCTGCATGTGCAGCCTCGGATTGCACACGGTGCATAAAATAAAACCTGGAATTTTAATAAGCCCACCATTGTGCCTTCCCGACTCCTTCGTTGGTTCCCACAGATTTTTTCGATCGGCGACAACCAAGCGGTGCGCTTAGGTGTGAAAAACGACACCAAATGCAGATTTTTTACATCTTCAGAAACTGAGTATCATCAATCGTAGACTCATGGTATTAACTTTCTTATTATTATTCTTGAATTAATTAAATTCTTATCTGAACCAACGTTAGTTCAAAGAAAATAGCTGCGGAATTCGCTGGAATTTATTGATGTGCAACCGAGAAAAAAATCAAGAGGAATCGAAAAAAGGATATAAGGCACGTGATCGCCTTTATTCGAAAGCCGACAGACCGCAGAGTGTTCGACTCGCCGGTTAAAGTTGGTCTGATTTGTAATTACAGCCGCTAATATGATCAGCGGTTCTCCACCGAATTGTAATTGCCCCATTGGATGGAACAAAGGTCCGCTGGAGAACATCGTTTTATGCGAATGGTACCATCCGGACTCGAGGTCTTTACGATCGTCCTCGGCGCCACAGGTTAATCATTCGTGTCTTCTACTCTTTGCCGTTAGTCTCCTACGACCTCCTTGCCTCCACCTAATATTATACCTTTTCGAACACCGGCTTCTGCCACTCGCTACCGATAAACCGATCTCGATTTTTCAGACTGAAAAACTATTGAACATGAGGGATTTTTCTCTGTAAATGCGTTGCATAACGCATTTACAGCCGCAATAAAATCCAACTGCACAGTGGACATTCTTTCGCGGGATATCATCAAGATTATTTCATAATGCTAATGAATTAAAAACGTGTTCCGGTAATTGGCTGCTTCAGACAGGATAACGATTTTTATTTTTCATGATTCATTTCAGTTTATGACAATATAAATTTTTTCAATTTGTCGTAAATTTTCCGCGTCTATCATAAAGACACCAAGAGAAAAGGTATTACAACACAAATACTTGATAAATATAGTAAATATTGAATTTAAAATGAAAGCATATTTTACTTTCGATCTACTGTTTACAACATATTCTATGAATATTTATGGCGTTTTCAAGCTTGAGGCACTGTTTGTATGGAACTTGTCCTAACTGTAAAAATAGATCATATATATATATGGCGTCCAACATGGATTTATATATATATATAAATCCATGTTGGACGCCTTCGCGAGCACTTTTTTCGAAGAGAAGAATAATCAGTGTCAATCTGTCGTCAATATCTTTACGTAGTCACTTAATTGGATACATAGGTCCTTAATCCAAGTTTAGCGTTGCAAGACTGGTCTTTCGTTTTCACCATTTATCACGAGTCCATCGATATACCGGCAACTGAACGCTGACGTCAATGGATCCCGCCACTCCTGCCATTGGAGATGATCCGATAGTTTCGTCGACGTTTGGAATCTCAGCTGTGAAGGTTTGATATTCATACACGTTAGAATTTGAAGGTGTGTGCAAGCGCATTCGAGAAGGAAGAGGATCAATGTGCAAATTGATTTGCGGTTCACCGCGTGTCGATACCGTGGGCCTGGCGCCACAACGACATTCCAGCATTTCCGGAATGGCATAACTGCCAGTTGTGCCCGTCAAGCTTGACGTTAACGTAGGACTGTTAATAAAAAAGCAGAATTAATGGCCGAATAAAGGGGACCGCATGACCCCTTGAGCTGATGGCTACTTGCATTCAGTATCTGATTTTTCACGACACGTATAAATGCACCTTATTCGATTGGAATGTGAGTCGTGAGGGAAACGACTTAATTATAGTTAACTGGAATCAAGGACACTGATACTGGTTATTTTTTTACTCTTCTTTCTCACTCACACTCCACTCTGAAAAGAGAAAGAATATAGTGTTACAAGGCAATCGAGGAATAATGTCAACCTTTGCTGCGATGTCTTTACCACTCCCCAGGATAGAAAATTTTAATTAACTGTTGATAACTTTCGCACCAACCAAGTGTGATAATAATATTATAATATACCATGCAGTATTCCCCACTCTTCATTTGTGGGAGATTCACAGAAGGGATTTAAAATATGCTATAACTTTTCATTTTGAGCAGAAACTTGTAGGTATCAGTTTTCACAGGTTGTGAAATATATATAGCAGCTAATAGACGCCTTCCCTGAATCAAGAGGATATTTTTTGTTGCAGTTGAGATGAATTTGTCATGAATGCCGTTGAGGCAGAAATAGAAGTAGGGAAATGTCCCTCCGTTATCTTGCTCAATTCTTAGAAGAATCTCGAACAGGTATAAGTGGAAGAGCATCTTAATTTTGAAGAGTTTGCACAGATCATGTTACACATCTTCTTCACATCTTTGCGAATAGATGCAGTAGTAAGTTATGCAAAAAGTTATCAGATACCAAAATTATCATACTAGTATTTCGATTAATCTCTGATATTCATTTATATTAGAAACAGTAATTCTAATATTACGTGAGTCAGATATTCAGCATGTCGGTCTTCATAAACGTGGCAATATAGGAACGGTAATGTCCTGTGCCATAATAAACCTTGGTCACTAATATATGCATATTATCCAGGAAGGAAAAGACATCGACTCTCATAGACTTGAGAAACGAAGGATAGAGAAGGAGAGAGAGCAAAAAATGGATAATTGTGTCCAGCGACTGTTGGAACTCTGGTTATACTGTTGGAAATTAGCGACGATAATGGAGAGGTAATACGCTAAGTCACGGTTTGTATGAGTTCGGGCGGTCAATTCATGTTCATGCGACGCGACCACTGCAAGTTCAAACGTTTCTCCGTACAGAAAGAAATTCATTTCAAGAATTGTAATAACTCTCTCTATGGAACCCACAGTTTAAATTATAGACGTTCGCATATTTCTGATGCACACAATATTGTTTACAATTTTTAAATACTACCCAGGCCCGTATTAACGTTTAGGGCTTAGGCAGATAAATATTCGATAAAGCTTCGATTTTTTTTAATAATACCAATTTTTCGAAAAGATCATCGCTCATACGATGTTTTTTATCCAAAAGAATCAGTCCAGCTGTACTGAATAATAATGGAATAATAATGGAGAAAAAATATTTTGTTGGTACACCGGTACTGACAATGAGTAGGAGAATGCAGAATGATATATACATAGATATACATATATAACATTGCATCATGTAGAGCAGTAGAGTTACTGTAAAGAAAGCATATCATTTGATTGATTTTCTTAATATTTAAATATTTAATCTAATACTCAGCATTCCAAATTTTTATGAAATAACGTTAAAGTGCGTTACTTAGCATTACCGTTACCAAAAAATTGTAACGCGTTACCGTTACTGTTACTAAAAAAAAGTAACTTTCCTGGTAACGCGTCAAACACTGGATGAAGTTTGTTTAAAAATTACAAATTGGGCCTTTGTATTTTTGGAAAGGTGTTAATCATTTTTAAAAAATGTAAAGAAAGGTCATTTCAAGATCACCCATGAATATTGTAAGGCTGGCGTTGAGTCAAAAGTGATTTTCAACAAGAGGAGCAAAATTGTTACACACAAAAAACGTGTTGTCTATAAGGGTCTGAAAGATGCAGTGGTCGGTGCGACGTAAAGGTATGTAGATTCCAGAGTGGTTTGTAAAACGGTAGTGGCTTGTAAATAATCGATTGTAAATAAAGGGCTGAAAGGGCTCGTGAGTTCGACACCTTTAAATTTTCACCGTCTCAAAAGAGGCGTGACACTTTGTCGAGCGCTTTCTGAACAGTGTTGCCATATAAGGTAGGGCAGACAGTATTTTATTTCCGTGTCTTAAAACTTTAAAAAACAAATCGTGCCGTTGGGTGGCGCCACCCAACAGGGTACTTGACGAAGTGAACCCTCTCAAGTTGGATCTTGGATGCCAAGACTAGCAGCGGTAGCTGGGAAGAAATGGAAAGAATATAACCCGGATTGGCGTTGCTCATTTCGTCGAATCGACCGCCAGCTTCTTGGCCGCCAATTATTTCGCTTGTTCTCTTCCACCCACGTGATCTGTGGATCTTGGGTAAGAAGAGGGAGATGGAAAACAAAAGTATTAAGAACCGGAGAAAGAGAGGGTTGCGTTCTATAGCCGCACTTCTCGAGTCCGATCTGACGATAAACAAGATCTCACGATCAGAATCCCAAGAAGGAGAAAGCGAAAGACGAGAAAAAATATCTTCTGCTCTGTCATTTTTTCTTTGCTGTTTTTGTTACTTGGTTTTCGATGGTGTAATTGATTTTTTCTTTTTCTCAACGCGCGTACATTTTGCACATTGGGGCACGTAATGTGGTCGTTAAGATCAGTTCCCTTCAAAAGCAGTAATGAACGTATTCTGTTTTATATTGTACGGACGTGTTACGCGATTAATCGACTAATTAGGACATCTTTGACGTTATATCTTGGCATCTCGCACCATTTTTTCATACAACCAAAGCATAAAATATGATATTCAATGTACAACCGCCAGACTGTGAAATGATATTGGTACCACATTCGTGTATAGCCGAAACTGTGTTTATCGAAGGATACCCATCTTGTTTCTTATTGCGATACGACTATCAGAAAATGTCACTCGTTTTTTATCAGAGCAATTTCTTTATGGCGAGTATTGAGAGATAGTAATCTTATATACACATCAGTAACACTTTTTGCATAAATAAATATACAGCTTTGTTGTGTGTTTATTTATTGGAATTTTATATTTTAGATGTAAATATATGTAGGTATAGAATAGGATAAGTAAATAAATATGCATCAATTTTTTTCGTCATTAGAAGAAAATTTTAATGGGTTTCCTTTAACCCCGTACACGTGTGTTTTGTTTAGTGGTTTATGAACATATCCGCGTCTGGGCACGCGTGACACCTCACATGGGTACTTGAACTTTGAACTCTGAACCAGGTACATCGTAATAAACGTGCGTGTAACATCGACAAGTATCCTCTTCAAGTCACAATAACTCTATTCTACCATTCCTATTCTGTCCATTGTTCTTCTCAATGCAATTAAGCTGTAGCTCAATTTTATTCACGAGTCGAGAAACAAAAGTATTTTTTACACGGTGACAAAACTCTTTCTCGGAAAAATTAACGCGTTTTTCTTATTTCTGCATTTACATGATTTTCAAGAATTTTCCAGAACTGTACACCAAGTCATAAGTTTTCGGAACTGACAATTTTATCGGATAATCTGATATCGTCCTCCGAATTAAACTGTAAATGAAATGATATGCCTCGTATTCTTCTCATAAAAAAAACTATATCTTCTTCTCACGAATTGCAATTTTTGTCGTGCATTAAATTGCTGTTTCAATTGCCTTGAAGACTCTTGCAAAATTCCGTTCGTTTTGCGTATCTCCTAATTTATCTAGATCGTAGATTCCACGCCTACTCATTTCATTGTAACTTAATCCAACCATCCTAGCACGTTGTCGCATTCGCGAAAAAATTCAAATTCAGAAGGATTTATTCTTACTTTTGATGCGTAAAGATCCTTTTTCTCGACAGCATCCGAAATGCATATTCCGGGACCTATTTTAGGTAGAGTTTCCACACACATTTTGCAATTCCAGACTTAAATCTGTACTAATCTACTAATAAAATATTCAAATATAAATCTTTTACAATTAATTAATAATGTTTAATATTACAAATTTTGATAATTGACAGAAAATTTTTATATTTTCCAATAGAATCTGTGAAATTTTAAAATTTATATTTTAAAATAGATCCTCTGCTTATTCTGATTTTCTGATAACTGACCTGACTTGGCAAGAAAAGATTTAAACGTTTGGCAAGGGTGTATACATTAGCCGTATAACTTATAGCTAAAATATAGAAAGGAGCCGCGCCCATCTATAATTGGCTGATTTTCAAATCAGTATAGTCCTGACTCCTGACAGTTCTTGTAATTTGTTCCTGCAAATATCAGCTCCTTAGGGCCTTTTAGGTCATTTAGGCTGAATCAGCACCGCTGAAGTGTCTGGCGTGTGTGGTCTCGCTGGATCGAATCGGAGGCGTTTACATGGACTTTCGGATTAGGGGAACCGCTTTTGTAAAATTCATATTGCATTTCACTCTGAAGGAATATAATTATATTGTAACGTTATACGAAATTAGCTATGGATATGTGACCCTTTCAGTGACGTGGCTTCGCACGATTATCTCTCGCCTGGAGATTCGTTTAAGGGTCGAAGACTTTTACGAAACATTTTTTCCTCGATTTTTTCCTTATACGATTATTGCTCCATAATTCGCGATGTTTTTCTGTTAGTGATACCAAAATGAGCTGAATCTGCCATCGGAGACCGTCGATGTGTCTCGACTTTACGGTGGACGAGAACTCTTGATTATTTTTTAATGTTTTGCTTGCACGAGAATGCAGACCTGTTTTTTTATCGTAATACATTTATATGTATTATATAATACATATATCAATAGAAAAAAATTTTTAATAAGGACTAATAAGAATTTTTAATCTAGACTACTGTCGAAAATTGAATCAGTGCAAAGTCACTGAAATTTTCAGTAGTTCTAGTAGATTTTTCACTGTTTGATAGCATGGTTGAGAAAAGTCATTGATTCGAGTTTATAGAGAGCAGAGTAATTTAAAATCAATTTTGTATTTTGTAGGGAAATACTAAAAAAGTACTGTTATAACAAAATAATAATTGTTCTAAGTTGTTGGAATACTAAGAAAATTTGAATATCTAGTTCACATTATTGGCGGCAGTCGTATTGAATTTATTCTTGTAGAATTAGTTCTATGTGTCATCTATAGAAAAACTGTGTACCATATATGATTTTATCCTACGAATATCGTAAAAGATATCATACGAGTTGGCAATACCAATGGTGGTATTTTAGATGCCTACTATACTGACGCCAGGACTTATCGACTTCCAACTGCTTTTATCTGTAGTTTACACCGCTGAGGATCAATGGCGCACTTGTCCGGATGAGTCCGAAATTTTTAAAATTTAAATTCCCTTTATAATTTTTAAATTTATTTTATTTGTGTATTTTATTCATTAATAGAAAATGGGTAATACAAATTATTAACATAAGATTGTGTAAAACTGTATAAACCTTTCTTCTTCATTTAGAAAATTACTGCATATGTACAAAAGTTTAATATTCTTAAGGGCGTTGGACCCAAATGTTAAGCTCAGAATTCCATTCTCCAGTTTACTCGACGAATATTATAGATAAATATTTTTTCGCTCTGCAGCGCTAATCTTTTTTCAAATATAAGACTGAATACAGGGCGAAAAAATATTTAGTTTTGATTCTTTTTGCATAAAACGAAGAAATCAAAATTGAATATTTTCATTTTACTTAAAAAATATTTGAATTAGATATTTTCTCGCTCTGTACGCATAATTCTAGTTAAAAATTAATTAATTCTACAGAGGGAAAAAATTCAAAATTTAATATTTGTTGAGTAAAATGAAGAAATCGAATTTTTAGATTAGAACTTGGCTCCAACACCCTTAAAAATAAATTTGTATTTGTGCGTAAGTTTACAATTAATAATTAATAGTTTTCTGCTAAGAACTAGTAGAAAAGTTTACTAAATGAACCAATTGCGACGATTTCATTAGCAAAATTTTACTAATTCAAATTTACAGAGTAATATATATATATATATTTTAATCATTTTCAAAATGTATTTTTAGAAATTAATTAGAATGAGGAATTGGTTCATTATTATGTTAATTTTCGCGAAAACACGACGTGATTTCTACTTACTCACGTAATTCACCGAAAATAGCGATGACCTAATCACGTTCTGTGCATCGGCACGATTGCAGCACTGCATTTGCACGAAACCCACTTACTGTGCATAGTTAAACTTAACGACACGTGTAATTATACAAATTCTCACTCACACATATTTGCTTAATAGCGCAGAGACAAATTATAATAATATTCTCAAACTTTGCGGAATGTTCAAAAGAAGGAGCGCGTTGCAAAACGAACCTTTGACAAGAGGAAACTCGATAGCCATTCGACTTTCGTAAAAAAATGCGATACGTTCTTGATCCTTGAACAAGTGCTTTGGCGGCGAATTTAAATCACGCTGGACAAATTCGTTCTTCTTTAATTGTGTAATTAATTATTAAGAAATAACTTTAATAATTAATTGACGTGACATAGAACAGTGATATTTTGGAAAATCGTATCTCGTTTAGAATATCTAATAGTTTTGTCACAATTTAAAATTTTTAAATTTTTTCAAGGCTTTTAAATTGAATTTTTTTGAAATCCGTTTAAAGTGTTTTAATATCTCTTGAAATCGTTTGAGAATCGTTTGAGAGATTTTATGTTTGCAAAATTTACTTTAGGTCATATCTCTGAATTTGAAAACTGTATTTAAGTTTTTAAAATTAAAACTCAATTTTTTAAGTATATATAGGAAGTTTCAAAAGATAAGTTCAAAGATTTTTTGTTTTAATATTCCTAAATGTGTCCAATTGGACGTATGGAAGTGTTTAAGTTTTCTCGTCCGATCACAGAAGTTAAGCAGCGCTTCGATCTGTTATAATCGGATGGGAGCCGTCGTAAATAGTAATATTAATTATTAATACTTTCATTTAAGTTATGTTTGTGTTGTTAAAAGACGAAACTGATATTTTGAATTTTTTATTCTATTATAATTTAATTACAATTATAAAAGTTTATTTTTTAAGGCTTCTATTGAGTTCATTTTTTTGATTTTTTTTTAATTCTTTTGAAATTTCTCCGAAATTTTTTTGATATCTTATGAAATCTCTTAAAATCGTCTTCAAATTTTTTGAAAGAAATTATAGTAAATAAGAAATATTAGTAAAATTGACAAATAGAAGTCATTTATCTGAATTTGAAAATCGTACTTAAGTTTTTAAACTTAAAACTAAATTTTTAGCATATGTACGAATTTTCAAACGCTAAGTTCAAAGCTTTTAAGTTTAAATATTCAGACGTAAAGCAAAATTAACGAGCGTAGAGCTGTAACAATTATAATAATTGAGAGCCCGGATGTAATAAGGAGGTATAACTTTTTAATATTGAATACAAGTTTCAAAAATTAGAATTCATAAAGGTTATTGTGTATGAATTGAATTGTTTTAAGTTGACTAATGTATCCAGAATTATCTATTTTCAGGAAGTATCCTCTCATCATGGGAGCAACATAATAGCATTGAATAAAGATCATCGGTAATAAGCAGATGGTAATGTTCTTTTTGCAACCCCCGAAATACAATAGCCTTGAAGGGCGGCTTTTTCATAGCTCTCACAAACAGAATTCAAATGGAGCCAAGTAGAAGAACATATGAGATCTTATCGCTGACTGTCAAGGGGTGCAACATACTAGATTGCTCGTATCCAGCCTTCCCCGCTGTTCATCCCTTATCACGCAATCCCAATTCGGACTTAAATATGAACTGACAGGATTTTAAGAAGGGCACAAGTGACATATTTTACCCTACACTCGATCAGTTATTAGTCTCGTGAACAACACGTAAAGATTTTTATTTGGAATACACAAAATATTATTCAGAACTAGCAATACTCTATTATATTATATTAACATTGCATAGCCAATTAATTTTAGGTCCTTTAAATAAGGGCTTTAATGATATTTTTTGGGATATTAAATAATTTGAAGTATTTTTAAGATATTTCAACGGATATCAGGAAATTTGATGACTTTTGAGTCATTCTAAAAAGTAAATTGACCATCAAAATGTAGAAAAATTACTTTTGAGTCAGACCAACTGCGAACCAACTTCATTCTGCGAATAAATGAACGAGAGAACGGAATTAGTAATATTATTCAGAATTACACGATTGATATTATCAATGCATAGATCACTCGATACTTCTTTTTAAATTGATTGTGATTTTGTTATTCTTTTAGAATAAGTGGGAAGAAAGTAGCTATTTACTAATTGATGAAAGTCTCTTTTGATCCATTGGAAGAAAAGGGCTGTTTTTGTGTTGTACCCACGTTGTAACGTTTGCGATTCGGCACGCGACCGTTCCCGTTTTACTCGCACGTGTCGTCCAATCTAAATCTAATAACACAAACAGCCCCACAATAGCGTGCATTGCATACGCCACCGTTTGGCGGACAGTGTGGTGTAATGGGACACCATGTGAACTAATCGTTCCGAAGTGGTCCTCGAGAGAGCATATCCTGTTTCGCTATTTGTTGACCCGGGCGCATTCTCTCTCTCTTTCACAACACAATGAAGTCTTCAATAAAAGATTATTCAAGTTTGTGTTATGCAAATTATGTGTACACAAACTCTCGATTTCATAGATACGATTTATTGAAATTTCAGTTGCTTTTCAGACCGATATTGCTAATTGCTTTAAAAATTCTATCATATAGAATACACGATAAAATACAAGAAAAAAAAGAGATGGAAGTTATAAGGATAGAGAGGGAATAGACAGTGAATTCAAATCGAAATTTCAGTGAATCCAAAATGTTTAATTCCCAAAAATGTAAGTATAATTTATAGTAATATACATAGACATGTTTTTTCTCGTGTACTTGTGTGAGTTTTATTTGTGTATATTCAAGTAACGGTAACATGATGTGTAGAAAGTTACTAATTAGTGAGAAATAAAATTACAGTACAGAAGCAGTTATGAACAATCATGTTCACAAACAGTAGATTTTAAAAGGGAAGACATCCGTCGGATATGTTCTTCTCCATGATATGCAAAAAGAACTTCTAGACAGAAGTTGGTAAGATTACAGATTATTATTTCAAACGAAATGCAATTCAGATATTGTACTCGTGAGTTCTCATTGAATCTGGACTCGTCGGATACTTTGGTTCTTTTCGTATACTTTCATGAGTCGTGTATGAGATTTGGTTTGGACCGACTTGATAAACAATCCAAATCATCTATACGTTTATACATTATATAAAAACAGGGTTTAACTTTTAAATTATTCTTGTAATCTTGGTGATGTCATTTATTGAATTATATAATGGACAAGTAGATTAAATCTATTCATTTGATTTACAGAGAAAACATTTTGGAAACATTTTCAAAAGTTAAACCATGTTTTTCTACATATGGAATAAACTACGGACTCTCTAAAGATTATGTACACTTATGTATAATAACGTTTATTCTACAAACGCGCTACTACGCTTCGTAGCGCATTCTACTTATCTTTTTTTAATTTCCTTTGTACAACGCAACAATATTTACAAATAATGTACAAATTACTATATATGCACGCAGATCACGTTGATATTGGTTAGTCTGCTTACGTGACAAGTTAAAGGATGGGAGAAAATTCACTTTCGCGTTCTAAAACTATTAAGTCTGTTACTCATTGATAAGCGATATGTCCGTCTATTGGGGTTTTCTTCTTATTCTCCTCTAAACTCCCCGTCTGCAGCAACGTCCGACCGATATAAAATATTCACTGTTTGCTACGTTTTCGCTGGCAGGTGAGGCGGTATTTGGTATATCGTTGTCTTGGAAATAAGTCTTCGATATTGTTCCTTATTCCTCTTTTTCTTTTTAATAAAAGTTTTTCAGAAATGACCCTTTCTCTCTTATTTATATAGATTAAATCCAATATACGAACCATTATAAACAATATTATCTTCTTTTGAAAAACCATGTTCAATAATACTGAATTTAATTCAATAGAACTTAATTGAACAGTCTCTGTACCAGAGATCCTTTCCTAATTTAAAAATAAAAATCAAATAATTGGATCACAGTAAAGATATCATTTATAAAAAGCAATTAAGAATTTTCGTAACTTAATATGAGATCATTAATAAAACGGCGCCTTAATATCTTTAAAATCGTTTTTTTTTTTGCGCAAACTAACAAGTTGAAATCAGTCTTTAGCTGATTAGTATAACTCAATGAGATAAAACAATAAATTAAAATTTCCATGAGTCTAATGACTGCCGCAAATCACTTCTAATCGAACGCCTGCACTGAAAATTGTTTACGAGGAATATCCTGCATCCCTTTTTATACGATATGTATATAATTTCTTATTTATAATTCGATCGTTAACAAAGACCTTCTCTAATTCATTTTGCACTGGTTTTACTTTCACGACATGACATCGTGAAATTCTAATTTCTATGCAATTTTCTATCAGCTCATGGTTCAATGCTGTAACAATTTCTTCCATCTTAAACCTTATGCTCCTTCGTCATATGGTATATGAAGAGGAAGTACAATTCCTCAGTTGTTTGCGGCTTCCGAAGACTTCCTTAATGTTGAAAAGCTCCACCATTCAGTTGATAATGAGAATCGTAGAATTTCGGTGCAGCTTACATCTCGTAGCACTATTTACCGCTCGAAGACAAAAGTGGGCTACCAGCAGTGGAATATCCTTGATTGCAAGTTGGCAACATAAAGGGATTCATGTTGAATGGAGACCCAACCACTTCTCCCAGCCCTGCAACATATCGATTGTCAATTACACCTTAGCGAGTATCTTTGCTATTGAAAAAGTGTCTTATATCGAGAGTAAAAATACATTGAGGATATAAAAGTGCAACACAATGATCTTACAGATTCAACATATAGAAAAGAAAATAAACTTCTTGATATCGATAGCCACGCGCCAGGAATTGTTTCTACATTCTGACTGTCGTAGCAAAATTGTTCAGTGTCTGGACGACAGCTCACTGAGTACCTCCATAAATCGTTGTCTGGAGTGGCGAATACTTTCTTTTTTCTTACTTAAGAGCGATTTCTTTTAACGATTCCTGGCACGCTTTTTTGTTTAAGAAGTAGACGCAGCAACTTAAGACACATAAGTGCAGGCCTCATAAGGCGAACCACAAGGGTCCAAGTCAACAAGGGTCAGGGACCACAGGGTCCATTGATTCCCGTTTCCACCCGTTTGAAAAATTTGATTAAGAAACATGTTTAGGGCAAAAAAAAGCATTTTGACATTTGAACAAGTCGTTTAAGGGGTAACACCACTGTAAACGCCAAAAAAACACGTTTTTTCAAGAATTTTTTTTTGATGGAAGGAAAGGGAATACAATTATGATGATTTGGGAAGTTATTATTTATATATTGAACTAAAAAATTACAAATTTTCAATAAAAAATGTTACAAAATGGCAGCACTGGAGACATTTCCGTAATGTGTGTTTTCTTAGAGGAGCTCCGCGGCACGCAGCACACAGGGTGCAAAATTTAATTTGGAACAAAATAAAAAATTTTTTCTTAATCTACATGAGAATAGCTAGAGAAACACGTAGGGGATTTAAAAAATATTGATTTTTGTGTAATTGGCAAGCATTTGAAAAAAAAACTTATTTTTGGACCAAAAAAAACGGCACTTAATTGTTTATAACAATTGTTTACATTAATTTATCGAAAATCCTCTACGTGTTTCTCCACTCAGAAAAAAGTTTGTTTGAATCAACAAAACGTATCATGAGAGTATTAATATTACTATTTACGACGGCTCCCATACGACTATAACAGATCGGCCCGGCATGCTCGGTAAAAGGGCTTGAAATTTCAATGAAATCGATTTCGAACACGTATAAAACCTTTTGTCCTTTATTCTACAAGATTCAAAGAATTTTTTAGGAAATTAAAAAAAAATTCGATTTTTTGAAATTTCTACAGTGGTGTTACCCCTTAAAGTTCTCAATTGATATGAAATTGAAACCCCGTAAAGAGAAAAGGAAGAAATATTTGGGGAGTACCTACATTCTCGGTTCTCAGCTCTTAGCCGGATTCTCATAATTTTTTAATCGCAGTGCATGGGGTTGGTGGTGATGGTGGTGGACGGTTTAGCGGTTACTGGGCGGCTGTGGCGAGGTGGTGCTGTGTGGACCAGTGCGGTGGGACTGAGGTGGTCGGTGGTCGAACTACGGGAGCGAACGCACTTCCGTCCCCGGACGTATAGAAAATGCCATATTGTTCGTGCGCTAAAACGAAAATCCACAAGGAAAATCATAAATGATGCAAATAAAGTCAAAAGTGCCCAACAATAAGCCGCATGCGTGCAAGGCGCTCGTGCAGATGCATTTATTATAAACTTACAACAATTTATAGTGAAATCAATTTTAATCAAGTGGAAGTTCCACCATTGAAGTATCAAAGTACATGGTTTTAATTTTTTATAGTTTTATCTCTTTTATGATCTAGTCATTTTAAGGGGAGACACCAGAGAATTGAAAAGGAGGTTAATAGTTGAAGAATGAAGTCAAAAGTTTAATAAATTAAAATTTCTCTGTACTAAGACATTAAGATACCACGTCACTCAAAATGCAGTGGATCACAGAGAGCTGGTGCCTCCCCTTAATATTAGTTAGGAGTGTGAAATAATTTGTAGTTAAAATTTGAGAAAAGCCGAGTGGTTTTAGAGTTGAGAATGTAAAATGAATGTTCATGAAGACTGTACATCTCCGTATCTCGGATGTTAAGAAGATAAGCGTTTACGCATAATAGACGCGAACGTTCTTAATTAGACCGGTTGAGACTTACGTGAGGTATAGAGGGTAGGACTTCCGGTGTAGGGATTGGCGACGGAGTAGCTTCCGCTGGTGCTGTGACTATGTGGTGTGCTGGCGGAACTTCCGCAGTAACCACCACTGGTTACAACCCCCCGAGGACTTGCGCTGCTACTTTGCCTGTAGGCGTCGACAGTGCCACCACCGCCTCCAGCACCTGTCGTTACCGAACCTCCGTCTAGAAATAGAAACCTGCCCGTCAGACGAACTCGTCAGTATCCGATCGTTTCACCACTAAAGTTGCCTAAAGTGTGCTTTTACCACGATCAAAAACTCAACGTTTCAATGTGAAGTGACAAATCTCCAATTTTATAAAAACATTAATTGATTGATATGAAAGTTTGAATGCGTAATTCAATTTATATCGTTTCAATAAAATACTGGAAACCTATTAATTGAATTTAACAAGTCGAAATGAAAACCCACCATCCGTCCATTTGGCTGCGCTGCCATTTTCCTGGACGGTGACTGCCAACTGTCCCGTATACGAATTAAAAGCTGTGGCTGAACTAGATGTAGGGGGTGCGGGAGGATGACCCGAACCTGGACTCCTTGGTGCTCCTGTGATACTAGAATTTCCGCCCCTAGGCATACTGTAAAGTGCCTCGGCGAGGTCAGCCGCCCTTTTTAGAATAATCTCCTTCGGCAGCTTGTCCGGATCGCCAGGATGTCGAGGAATCAACTTTTGTAACCTCTGGAAGCCGTAATCGATCGTCGGCTCGTTCAGGGCTGCAATAATATTAATTTCCTGTATAGTCTTAGAATTTAGTTTGGGGGATGTACTATATCCTGCTGTGACCAAATAAATTAATCAGGCCAGCATTGCGTATGCTCGAGAGCTAAAATTTTTCTCAAATTTTTAAAAGAATTTAAATTGCATCAAAGGAAAGAATCTAAAATGAGAAAATTTACATGAATTAAATAAAGCGTAAAAAGAAACAAATATATTCTTGATGAATTGAAATTAAAAGGCGAGATAAGGCTTTCAATTGAGAGAATAAATGACAAAGAATTTTAAAAGATAATAATTATTCTACAATCAACTGTTTCCAATAATGACAACAAATAGCAAAAGGTTAGCTGATGACCGTTAGAAAGTCGCTACCAAAACATATAAATAATACATACAATCAGAATCGCGTAAATAGAGCCATAAATCTACGAAAACCGTTACGAATAAAACAGGAATTAACATTAGTTTATTTGGTCACACTGCCAATCAATTAGAATAAACAATTTAAAAGCGTCGAGAATACTTACAAACATAAACGAATCTTCCTGGAGATCCTTTGCAGAATTGTTTACTTTTATAGGAGAGTGTCACTTCAACGACACCAGGTATCTGCCGCGGAGGCGTCTGCACTCTGATTGCGTGTGCTGTTATTAGCTGCAATTAAATAAAAAGCGTAAGCACAGATATTTTAATGGTAAAGATGGTTTATAATATATTTTCGAAGAAAAACGAAATAAATCATTTTAGGAGTTTTACCTCACTCCAGACTAGCATAGTTCCGAATACGACTTGTAACCCATCGAAGAAGTGGTCTCCGATTATTATCACTGTGGAACCACCTTGAGTCCATCCTTCGCTGGGTGATATAGCTTTTATGCACGGAGTGGCGACTGGTATAGGAGGATAGAGACCTAGAATCAAACAAATTGAGCATATGATTAGAAAATTTGGAGATTTGTAATAATCCATCGCTATAAATCGAATTCCTTTCTGTTTGATCGAGCGAAATATAAATAAATATACTGTGCAACAATCTGTTTGTATCTTCAAAAATTTAAATTGCCATATCACAATTGTCGCTGTAATATTGCGTGTTGGATAATAATCCAATAATAAGCATGTTTATATAAAATTGCTGGCGAGAAATGTGATGCGTTTACTGTTAATTTAATTGAGCTAAATTGTCAGGGCAGGTAAATTTTCGTTTCGTCTGTTTGCGCGTCAGCGATGTTTGCTGGCAAGTGGCTAAGGAAAAAGAAGGAAAAAAATAGGGACACGTGGGGTGTAAAAGGAGAATGAAAGGTAAAACGAAATCGTGCGCAACTGGGGATCGAGTAACGTTGGTCTAGGGGTTGGGATATGGAAAATTATCTGAATATTCTGTTTATTCGGTCGAGGCCGAGTGGCAGATATATTTCTCGTGGTAGCAGGGTATTTCACATGGAAGTGGGGGTGAAAATACGCGGTTGTGGTGGAGTATCGAGTGGAACGGGGAAGAGAATAAGAAAAGAAAGAGGGACGAAAAAGACGAAAAAGATAGAGAGAAATAGAGAAAGGGGAACGAGAGTGAGAGTCAGAGAAGGGTTGTAACAAGATGGAGGGAAAACGATCGGGCCGCGAGTGTCTCTGCTTGGAATTTATAACCCAATGATATCATTTTGTACCCCGGCGAAGCCAAGCCACCCCCGCAACGTACCAACCCCGGCAGGAACCGAGCCACGGCATAGTGGCTGACATCATGGTATATTGCTACCAGTGACTCTCAAACACTTTCCGGTGCCGCTGACTGCGAATAATAAATCTCGTCGCTCTTAACAAACTGCCGCGAGAGCCGTTTGTCGCGCTCACCCTCCAACTACAACGCTTTATGGAACACCCTCTAGATTACGAATGACTCCGATTGTCTTCCAAACGATTCAAATAATTTCCTGGAAATTAGATCGCTTGTAGCGGATGCTACTTTGATCCTTATGTATTCTCTGAAGTGATTTGTTTATCTACAAGTTGATAGTCTGAAACTCTAGTAGTCCTTAATTAATAATTAATGACTCAGGAGACAACTTTCCACGATTCGATTATTATTTTAGTTGCTCGAACTAAAGTGGAAGGTTTCACGTTTCTCGTGATCGATAGGACTGTTTTTAATTAATGTTTAATGGGTTTTGGCAGATAAGATGAAAGTTTTTTCATATAGCGTTTTTGGCCATGAATTCGAACAAAGAATCGTGGAGTACTAGAATAGGAGAAAGGGGGTGGTTGAAAGGAGGACTTTAAGAGAGAGAAGAGGCCGGAACAAGCGCACCAACTCAGAATAAATAAAATCTCCCGCGTTGCGAGGATACTACAACTACTTCGGTTATGCTTCTCTTCGAAGCGACCCTTTTTCTACTTTTCCACTCCCAAATCTACCTCTTGCTTCCCAGCCCATCGTATTTTAACATTTTTCGTCCTGAAACTCTCTATTCACTGCAAGATCGTGCGATAACTTCGTTTTCCATTACGTGATAAATTTGGAAAGATTTTGCCTCTGGTCTTAAGTTCTTTGTAGAGCTTCAATCAAAGATCAAGTATTGTAAATGGTTCTCGCATTATTAAAAAAATTTTTCTAAAGTTTTTTTTTTTAATTTTAATATTTCAGATCAGATTTACACATGTATCGCTTCTTGAGGAGCATTGATTTCCTAAAAAACTGTAATACTTCTTAAAAGAAAAACACCAGTCAGCTAAAACAGTTCGTCTCATTTGTATGCCAGTTTCGACGTTTCGGAAGGACCAATGTTAGGTTGAAAAGGGGGTTACGGGATGGGAGCATCCAGTTTTCGACGGGGGAGGAATCAAGAGGAGAAAAGGAGACGTCCGAGATAGCTTAAACTTAGCATTCACAAACCAACGTTCTTAGCCATGGAGAGTAGAGAAGGATAGAGAGGGAGAGCGAGAGGGCGAGGGAATAAACGGGGGTGAAAAATAAGAGTGGAAACCAGAGAGAAGAAGAAAGAACCAATTCTGCGCCCCGTGTCTTTGCGCTCCATGGCAGCTAACCAGACAAAAGGTAGAAGAGTGGAGAGAGGAAAGAGGAGAGAGGGGCTAAGTGAGTCGTGAAAGAGGAAAAGAGAAGGCGATAGAGAGAATCAGGAGGGTGGAAAGAAAGCCTGAAACCTTGGCAAGGGAGAGAATGGCACCGTGGATTCTTCGTTTTCCTACTACCATTGATTTACATCTTGTCTTGTCTTGCGAATAGTGGTAGGACTCGAGAAACGAACCAAGGAAGGAAAGTCAAGGGGAGAAGGTGGCGAGGGGATGATATCAGCCGTTTGTATGCGTGGCCAAAGCCAAACTTTGCTGAATTGCCCTATGACTCCTTACGCCCTTTTCCCCTTACTTTCCACGTGCCCTCCATTTCTACAACCTCCTAAAGCCTATGTTGTTAGCAATCCTCCGAATTCTCTCATAGTAGCTTCGAAAAATTTACTGTTTTGCACTAATTCTATTTATTAAAATTCGCGGAGTAAGATAAAGGTGTTATGAGACGTGAAATCTCCCCCCGTATTTCGAGCCTTCGAGGAAATGAACTTTTTTGAGATATTAAGTAGTTACTATATTAAGTAGATACTACGAAGAGTGTTTACACAAAGCAGTAAGGGTGCGCTTGAAAATAATTATAAGTTGGAACAAGGATGGATGTGGATTAAATAATGAGGCCGCTTAAACTCGATTACCAAGTTACAGGATTTAATTGTGTAGCATGATCGTATAATCACCTTTGCTGATTATAGTTCCGTCCGCGGTGTAGTAGATCGTTTCTGCGAACATACCTAAGTTAAGTACATAATACATAACGCGAACGTAACAGCGGTAAGCAAGTTTAAGCGGTCAAATTCTTGTTTACTGGCTTTCTTAATTGATTGTTAACTATTAAAAAAAATTTGATTTTAAGCATCAAGATATGAAAATGAAGTGTGCGATTTGATAAAAATGTTGTTAAATAAATGCTCTACTCACTGTTATACTCGCCAGGATCACTCGGATCCAACCTCTTCGCCCTGCGTCCATGTTTGCTATTGTTGTGCACAAACATATTGTCAGAGACAGCCAATAGTGGACCTTCTACTCCGACTTGCGTCGATATAACAACCTGAAATAAAATAATATCTTCAGGTTATTCGATTCTAATTTTCTCAAAGATCAAAGTGTAATTTAAAGTTTTTAAAGAGAACACCCAACAATTCTCTGACTAAATATTTGCGTTTCCTTCGTTATCTCGATTCTGAGAGTAAAGAACCTTCTCGAGTCAAAGCTTAGCATTTTAATTTTCAAGTTTCAGTGATAAGCAATTCCCAAAGAAATTTGTAAGAGTAGTAAATGTTTTAATTTTGGTCGAGGTTCTGCCGCGCGTTGAACCGCGAACTATGCCAACAAAAGTACGAGACGAGAGTCAAGAGGGATGAAGCACCAGCAGCCGGAGTGGCAGTAGAAGCAGAGAAGGGTGAAGAGGCAATATCGTGGTTTTTGTTATTTTATTCTTTAATCCTGTCTTTTGTTTTGGCGCGTGGAGTCTCGCTGAGGGTAGCGAGATACGCAAGGAATAGTGGAACGCGCCGTAATATAGGATAAGGGATGGAATGGGGATAGCTGATGCCGTGCTGAGCTAATTGCCAGCCCCCTCGATTACAAGTCTCCTGAATAGGGCTCTCAACTTGTGACACGTTCGCTTATCGTAAAAATCATAATATACATCCCCACTCTAAACCCCTGATGAACCTCTGATGAATCTCATTTACATATAAAAAAATTTTCATATTAAAAAGCTTAGTCAGGGAATGTATAATTTCCACTTGTATTTATTACTACATTTTTCACGATTCACTGAAAACTGGGCTCTTCACTGAGAACTGAGTTCTTCACTGAGAACTGTTCTGCAAACTTTTCAAATTTTCGCGAAAAATAATCGGGACATCTAGAATTTGTCAAGATCTTAAATCTCGGTCCTCCGAAGGTTCTCAATTAATTCAAATTAAATTTCCACACTCTTACCTGGAAGCGTCTCATGTCCCGTGGATTCCCAGCGTTCTTAAGACAGTTCTGGTTGCACTTGAGGAAGAACTTGAGGAAGAACCTTAAAGCAAAGAGAGAGAGAGATAGGGTTATACTTGAGGGTTAAACGGTTGACAAGGTACTTAACGCTCTTCAACGTCGGAAACTTAATTAGAACGCGAACTCGTCCGGAAAGCGAGTCTGAATACTGCATAAGCCAATCGTGACCCTGCTTCACTTGCCTGTATTATTCAGCATTTCTCTAGATTAAACCCCGACTCACGTGTTCTTCAACCTTTATAACCAAATGGGGCCGTAACATAGAAAATAGTGTGCCTCAGGCAAATAGCTTCTTAAATGTCAATAGAGAATTACATGTATTCTAAAAGTTCGATAAAAATATAAAAAAATCTTCAGGAGATTTAAGATGGTTTCAACTACAGCTGACTTGGCGAGTTATATTTTTGGCATAAAAGTGACAAGAAAGTGAGATTTCTGAGGAAGAAGATACATTTACCACTTTCGCAACTTATACAACGCTTACCACTTGAGACATCGCGAATATTGGATGGTCTTGAGCAGTTTGAGAGAGATGCGACGTAAGCAGGGCGGAAAGGGTGAAAGTGTGGAAACGAGGATGGAGTAAAGAGGAAAAAAAGATGGAAGATTCACCGTTGGAAACAAGGTACGCGTAGCCAAAAGCCGGCGGCTCAATTTTCATGAATTATGTAGAATATCGGGAAATATTGAATTCGGTGAATTTTTCGGGACTGCGCGGTGGTGGAAGTATGGATAGATATGTGAATCGAGGAGGATCTGGAAGTGGAAGAGACGCACAGGAAACAATCAGGAGTGGGCCAGAGCGAGGCGAGACGAGTCGAGAGGGTGGCTGGTTGGTAGGCCTTCATCCCGAGGGACGCCATTGTCATCCCCCTGCGGAGAGCGTTCGGGATTCCATGGAAAAATCAAACGCATACTTTCTAGACTTATTCCTGCAAAACAGGAAATATAGCTTCAACGTCGACACAGCAGTATTTTTCCTCGTTAGACAAAATTACAGTATCATTAATTAATGTAAGGGAACAGAAGAGCAGGAAGATCAATTAGGCTTTGGAAAGAGAAATTAAAACATGGAAAACCAAAATTCATGGCTTTTGAGGGACAATTTTGGGTATGAGAAAGTTTTTCCTTGGAAATATGCAGTTTGTAGATTAGATAAACTTGAATGTTGAGAGGTTCGTGGGTGATATGAGTTTGTGGAGGATTACGAGTATTGAATATGCGTTGCTAGTGCCTTTCTCGACAGCAAGGCGAATTTAATTTCGTTTACTCTTAGAGGGCGTTAAGATGGTATCGAAATGCTGGATGGGTATTCAAAGCATTGTATACTGGCTTATCAGAGAAGCAGATCTCGCTCTAAACACCATGTTTCTCCTTGCCTAAGGCATCGTACAGCACCTTCCAGAGGATAGAAACTCCATCGACCCTTTACACACATAGCACCTACACCTCGTTAGAGATGGTTGAAAACAGGTGTCGAAGGATTGTGAAGTCTTAAAAGCAAGTTTTCGTTTAAAACGATGCAGATAGAAGACAATTCTTTTTTCGTTAAGATATAAACAAGAAGGGAACTATATGTCATAAGAGACAGATAGACTTCTATCGAATTTTTCGATTAATGCTCTATGACTCTAATGAGCTTAACAGTCCTCGAGATGAAAGGTATCGAGTCTCTGAGATTATTGTCTTAGCCAGCTGTCAAGAGCGATTCGTCGCTGGCGACTGCATTTGTGCGAAAACTTGAACCAGGAAAGAGATGAAAAAGATTTCAGGATGGATCAAATGAGGAGGAGATGGATATCATAGAGTACCCTCGGGCAAGGTCGAAGGGTACACTAATCATTCGCGACACCCAGTGCTGGTAGCATTGCTCCTTGCACGAGTTTCCTTCCATCCTGCCTGAGGGAAGTATTGGCTGTTAGAGACTAATGGATTGCGTTACCGACTGATTCAAATTCGAACTGGATTTCATTCCAGGCCCGATGGGGCATCGATAGCAGTGTTGAAGCGCCCGGCGTTAGTTTCTTAGAGCAGGGGCTAAACTCAATTCTGGGATGTCTATTAGATTTTTCTCCTTGCAGTACGTCGACGTTCGCGCAACCCTACGCTCAGCAAGTTATTTCGCTTAGTCCGGAGAAAAATCTTCTATTGCGTATCGATCATTTTCGAGTTGAGCATCTTTACAGAGCAATCTGTTTTTACCCAATTTATCAATCCCTGTAATCTTAGAAACTTGTTATTCAACTAACTTCGCAGTTGTTTTAAATTGGCTATTAGGTGAGAAGTATTTCTACAAAGATCGAGAGTTACGAAACCGTTAATTGGTACACGAGGAAAAAGTAAACAGAGCTGGCTGTGCGAGCTCCGATGATTTATTGCAAGGTTTGATTGAATTCATTGGAGTCTGTTTGCCCGCGTCCGGCAAGCAACCCTTCCTCCCTCCCATCGTGTAAGCGAGACTCGCCGATATTTAGTTTTTTCATCTGCGTCGCTGGTATAGCCCCTGCTTTTTTCATTCTGATCCGAAATTGCATGCTGTAAAACTGAAAACAGCGGAACACTGCACATTTATCGGGCCTCCGACTCTCCCATACTGCCCCTCACCCTTATGGCAAATGCTCTCTCGCGGCTCAACTCACCTCACCTCACCACGCATCGTTTTATTTTATTTTATATTGGGAATGGAAAGGCATGCCGACTCGACGTTCGACTGTATTTCGGGGATGATTTTGCAATCGGACGCAACTCGACTGGCTCTCTGTATATTTTATTCTCTGTCAATTCGTTAGAGGCCGAATAACAAATCAGATAATATCAATAATATACAGATAACATTCTGACATGGTGGAAATAATAGAGTTCTTATCAATATTTTTATAGTTAGCCAAAGTCTTTAAAAGAACTTCAAATATTCGATGGAGGTATATAAGTAGTCTCTAATCTGATGTAACTCCATTTCCATCAGGGGTGGATGGATGTAGGGAGCTTACTGACAGGCTTACGCGTAATAATACCAAATAGGGTGGCAGCAAGTGCATTAGAAATCTATTTTCTTCAAGGTGGTGGAATCTTTAATCATATTTTCAGCGACCTCCCTTCCTTCTAGAGTAAGTGGAACAAACACAGCGTAAATTTCAAAGAGAAACTCTCTTTTTCTTTCTCAGACGATAGACTAAGATTAAATAAAAAGAAAAAAGAAAGAATTAAAAGAAATTAATTAAAGAATTCCTCTTGAATTATACATTCTAAAAATACTGAAAAACACGAGCTGATTAACTGTAATTTTTCTGCATCGCAAGGTACGAATGCTTTAATTGGGAAACGCCTTTCGAAAAAGATAAGATTCTGTCTGCGCAGCAGAATTAAGGGTGTGTCTTTTCGAGTGTGCTAATCACCTATTAATACTACCCAACCATCTCCAAAGTCCCATTGACCATTCGTGGTAGCCCAGGAGAGCACTCTTCTGGGAGGTTCTCGTTATCATTCAACTAAGACTAGTCAGAGACAAATAAGATCCTCGCTGGGAGGAAAATCGAATCCTAGTCATTGTGATCACCACCAAAGGGACACTCTCAGGACCTATTAACTTTTTTTTGTCAATGATTAGTGCGGTCTAAGAATTCCTCATGCAATTACTAGTCTGCACCAGTAAATTTTCTGAGAAGAGAAAATCTTCCTTATTTTTAGTTCAACTAATCGAGTCTTAGATGTTGAGTTAATACAGACTTGTGAAGTTTGCAGGGAACATCTATGCCTGAGAATAATAATCTAGCCGTGCATATTTAAAACGACCAAGACCTCAATTAATAAGAATATGTACTGAGGCTGGTGTAGGTATAAGGTACAGGTAACCACCCAGAGCTGTATGCTCCTTGCATACACCTCAACTGGGGTTAGTAAGGGGTTACGAAGGTATCAGGGGATGCTTAATGTTTAACAAGCTTCCATTACGCCCCCTGCACTAAGCCACCCCTGCTTTGCCCCTGACCCTCATAGCATCGCCATCCAGCATCCTCATACTCGTCGCTTCGTATCCTTCCAGGAAGTCTGATAAATAAAAAAACACCCAAGACGAATTGTACCTTCGAAACAACTGTATTAACTCAAGAATTTAATTCTTGGATGTATTACAATTTTTGTCATCCTGATTTTCATCATTGCCCTTATAAATTGTACTTATTTATGTCTATTTATATTTATTTATATTTATTTACATTAATTGCAAAGTTGGAGTGATTTTGTGTAATGTAATAGACGATGCAGATGAAGACAGCTTTTGTAAATATAATGAAGGAAGAAAGGACTGTTTATATCAGGTTTTGTGTAGCGGAAGTAACCAAAGCTATTCAGCAGATGCGGAACAGGCACTACCAAAACGCTACATAATTCATAACTAAGTAATACGTCTTAGGAGGTTGCATAGCTGGAACCATAGGATCGTGTCCTGGTTCGAGGTACAAAGTTAGCCTCCGGCATCGCCGCTCTTCCCTTAACATCGAGATACCCTACAATACCAGTCTATCGCATTAGATGTAAGACCATATATCATCCTTTAGGCATACAAATATTTTCCCACTTAGAGGATCCTGGAAAACATTTTTCATCTCGTATCGTTAAGTTAAAAAATTCTGAATGACTGGATCCAATTCAAATCACGCGGCTTTTACAATTTAAGTCGCAAACTATTTTCCGGCAAAATATCTTCTTTTTAGAGGAAATTTGATTTCTATTCGTATTTAATGTTTGGAATAAATAGAGGAATAGGGAATATCTTGAATTTTTATAGAAAATGTTAGGCAATTTTGAAAGACGTACTTGGATGAAATAGCAGTGACAGATATAAAATCCTAGGCACGTAGAGAGGAGGTACTTGTCGTCTCCGAAGCGAAATTCAAGGATTAAATTCAACGTTTCCGAATTTGGACAACCGGTATGGATGACAGCGCAGACGGAAATTGCTGAATTATCTCGGCGCCTTGGGCACCACTCGGACAATGCCTGGCTACCATTTCCATAAACGGATCAGAACCACGTCTAGTAGTGTGAATGAGCACAGATACTTGTTCTGGTACACCGAACGATATACACACACACACACACACACACACACATATATATATATATATATATATATATATATATATACATATAACTGAACGAGGGAATTACGCACATTGCCATGAATATACCTACGATTTACAATTCATGTACCACTCTTGTTCGAATATGTGAATAGAGCGTGACTTATTAATGTCTACATTTAGATAGGAGTTCTCCTGAGAGCCTTAAAAGCGATTAACACTCACTTAAACTTGACATATTTTAGCATTCCCAAAGACAGTTTGTTAGACAGACTATTAGTCATCTCGATTATTGAAACTGTTTATGTTTATTGTAAACTTTGTTGCTATTACAAACAGCGTATTGAAAAAAACGTTTAAATTAGTTAATTATAGAGAAATTAGCTAAGGGGAAAATCTGATAAATGTCCCATGACAGTAAGAGCCTTCAACAATTTTGATAGCTCGATTTGCTGAGTTTCACTGCTGGGATTGGAAATGACATTAGCTTTGAGTTAGCGTTGAATTACCAGAATCAGTCTTCGGTGAGTGAATTTATTACAGCGAGCCGCAAACTAATGAGCTATGTGTATAAGTTTGCCGTCGCGAGCTCACTTAATCCCTGCTAACCTTGTTGCCGCGGTTGAAGGAAGGAGGGTGAGAGTTTGTCGAACGAGGTGGCTAAAATGTGATTTTAATATTCTCGCTCCTTTGAGAGGAAACTCGTGAGTCTCGCTAACTGGCTTAGGAGAATACGGCGCTCTTCCCTCCAGAGGGATTCCTCTTTGAGAAGTGTACCTTGTTTGAAACTCTATATAAAATCCTTGACTCTGGCACGCTTTGCAAACTTCAGATCTTCGGATTTCCTCGATTAAAAAATATATATAGTATCTTTTCCATTACTAACACAGTTGTGCAATTTGTCTTTCGATAAAAAGTTATCTTTACTCGAAAATTGTGGAATTTGTGGAAAAAGAATCACGTGAAGAGCATTTACTATACGTGCTGCAATTATTTCAGCAGAAGCGCCTGAAGCTGCGTAATTATACAAGTGGCATGGTAGGAGGAATCGAGGTTTATTAAAAAATTTGTCTTAATTTTGCCTGGGGTAGTTTTTTAATTCCTCCCTGTGGACGATATTCCAGATGAGCAAAAGTGTGAAGGAGCAACTAACGATAAGCTTGCGAAATTAATTCTCTCTTCTGTCACTACAAGGACTCAGGAATAATTACTTGAAAAAATGTTATGCAGTACTTTTACCCTATTTTTATTTTATTTTTAGTAAACAAATGGGATAATTTTTTTGCTTGAAGAGAGTAGAAGTCCTGACGATGTTAAATGGTCGATAAAGTTTCATGACTCTTACCAGAACGAATTCAGAGACGACGAGGAAACGATATACCTTATCCGCGGCGAATCTTTTTCGTCAGGAGGGGTAAGAAAGAACAAAAAATCAAGGATATAAGCGGGTTATCGTCGTCGGTCGAAGAGCTTGGGAGGTTAGCCGTCGCCATGTTGGCAGGACATGGAAGCACGCAGGACACGACGCCGTAGCGGGCCGTGCAGGGGTTGCCATGGAGACTTCGTGGGGAGGGCATTCGCCCTCTCTCACCCTCACCAGATGATAATGCCTGCCTGCCTTTCTACCGATGTTGCCTACCACCGAAAGCCGCGATATCAGAAGCCCTTGCAATAAAGCAACTGTGCATGCTCGCGTAGCAGTTAAAAGAGTTACAGTACGAAAATGTTGATTGTGAGTCGATAACGATAATCGCGACACGACTTTATGGCAATAATATTTTCACAACTCTCGCAATGCTGTACATATTAATTTTTCAAGATTAGGCATTTCCGATACAAAACCTCGTTTTCTAAAGTCTGACATCGGAAGACGTGACTCCTCCCCACAATTTAGCACGGTACGTGTTTTATCATGAAGAGCTATTTTCACCAGAAAAAAAAAATGATTTATTATCAAGATAAAAAAGTCATTATTCTTTAAATGTCATTAAAGTTTTGCAAAGGGAAATGCTTGCTTGAAGTATACTTGGAGTAGAATATTTGCGATCATAACACAGTGACGGGTACTAGAGACTTTTTTTAAGACGTGCGGTAGATAGCTATAGCAGTGGAATGTCGTCGTATTTTCGGTTTACGGCGTCTGAGGGCTTGCGACGTGGGGGTTGAATGGGGTGGCTGGTAGTGGGTGAGTACCTGAGCGCTTCAACGCTCAGAGGGTGAAGTGGGGTGGCTCATGGAACGGGTGAATACCGACCCCCAAAGGTGTCGTTACAATTAGACAGTACTGCCAACTGCTAGAGCCTCAACCGCTAAATAACGTACCAGTGCTGACAACCTGACCGCGAACTGTTACAGCTCACTTTGCCGCACACCTAACTAGGTCTCACTTGAAATCACTCTATAAATAGTTTAAACGGCGCTTGAGTAAAATTTCAATTGCATTTGCATCTTTATTAGATGTTTAATGCTTGAGTCGAACAACAAGTTCGCAAAAATACATTTTAAATGGAAAGAAAGAGAAAAAGAGAAAGTGGTTATGTATCAATCAGTAGTAACAGATTCGTCGATCAGCCGAATTTACGTGCAGTAGAGTAAGGAAGTTAGAGTCAGCCGAGGCTGTTTTCCACTTTGCTTCTGCTTTTAGTATGCCGAGTGCTACTACTGATTTTATTAGATTCTTCCCTTCCTTTTTGACTAATATTTTTTCTTCTGCAGAAGATTGAGAGTAGTTGACTGATGTTTGTTTTTGTGTGAAAATAAAGTCGGTTGTAAGTGCGCTTGCGCTGAGTATTTAGGAGTCGAGTATTCGGAGAAAGAGATGAGAGAGGAGAGAGGGAGAGAATGTGAGGGTGTTTGTGTATGTGAGAGAGAGATAGAGGGATTGTTGGAAGAGGACCGTGTCCCTGGAGTATCGACTTGCCCCACGGGACTCGGCAGTCGATAGTCCCGAGGGATTCGCCATCTCTTTCTAGATCTCACCAGCTGACGATTTCCCCTCTTGCTTTCCTCTCACGTCACACGCAAGAGGAAGAGAGGAGGCAAGGGGGAAGAAAGGGCGTTGTAGAATAGGGGATGAGAGGAGAGAGTGAGGATGTACGAGGCTGAAAGACTGAGAGAGAAAGCGAGAGAGAGTTTCTCCAAGATTGTATGAAATTATACGCCTTGTATTGCAGCCAACCATTTCCCTCACCCCCTTCTTTACTCTCCCTCTCGCATTTCCACCGTTCCAGGGGTTGCTTCCGTAGCATCTACGGTCTCTGCTTTCAAGAATTATCCGCGCAACTTACAACCCTCATTTTTTCCTCCTTCATTCGCTGCGGATTCTTTTCTGTAGCTGTCTCTTTCCCTCCTTTGCTTCGAGCAACCAGAGGAAAGAAGGAAGAGAAGCAAGGAAAATGAAAGTGAATCTTGAAACGTTATTCGGTACACGCTCTAAGCTCTGGGGCGCGACGTTTTAAATAATTGAGAGACTCTGTTCAGCACGAAGTACGCGGGCTCACTTTCGTGGTCGCGTGGCACGATTGTTCCGAAAATTTGCAAAAAAAGTTCCCTCTTTTCTTAACCAGCTTTTAGGGTCAACTCCAACCAGAAAGTATATGGAAATTTCCATGAATAATGAATCTTAACTCTTTTGCAATAAAACCAGAAAGTATTATTTAAATTACTTTTGTAAGAAATATTTCTGCAAGAAAAAAGTTATGTAGACGAACCTTTGGCATTTATCGCAGAGACTAGATAAAATGGCGGGAGGTCGAGGGATGAGAAAAAATCGAAAGCTACCTCCGCTTTCTTCGTGCTCAAACAGGCCGTATAGATATTGGCAGGTGAATACTTTCGCGTGGTTGAAACAAAGGTAGAAGATCTTTCACATGGAAAATTTGAAAGGTATTCTATTCTTTCGTTTTCCAGCCGTCCTCTGCCCATTTGGGAAATTGAGGTAAATTTAGAAATACTGAAAATGTCCCTCGTTTTATAATATCTTGCCTGACAGGAAAGAAACTGTCGTGGCAACCCCTTGGTCCAGCCTAACCCCTCGACCCTCGGACAACACTTGATCTGCCGCTAGTCTCTCGAGACTTCCATTTTGACTCTGGGGATTAGGCGTGACTCCGCCCATCCGAACTGAAAATGTTTTGTCCGCTTTCACCCTTCAGACGGCCGGAGATGGCCAGAAGCGAAAGCCACGAGATATTGATGACTTCTTTCTCCGTCGAGTGGATGGGTATGTAAGGTCGACGCGAGGGTAGGTAAAAAAGCTTAGGAAAGCTGTTGCAACCCCTGTCGTAACGGGTACCTAACCACTCTACTGTACCCCCCACTTTCACCCACTTCTATGACCTATTGTTGGAATTCTGTAATGCAGTCATACGATTTTAAGTTCAAGATGCAATAAGGTTGTATATTTTTAATGAGGGTCTAGAATCTAAATGAGGAAGGAAGATTATTTAAAATTCTTAATGAAGATAGGAAGGAAGATGAAGAAATAATTTCTGAATGTGGAATTCCTAATAGTGCTTATAGGTTTCTTTTCTTTTTCAATACAGATTTTTTTCAGCCACGCAGATGCTGCGATACGGGGTTTTGGGGTCGGTTGGACAGCGGCATCATAAGTCGGGAGTAGTTTGGAGGTTGGGTGGCAAGCAGGGTGGCGAGGGTCCCTGGAGGCGGCAAGCTAAATATATCCACCCCCGACAAACCCCGAGGGAGAATGTCAAGACAACATGGCCGACGCTCGTCATCCTACTACCAACCCCATGTGTACACTAGCCATGTTCGACCGAGCGCTTACCAAGAATATACAAATACTTTGTCGAATATTGACAATCATTTAGATTTTCAAATAGTTGGACGCTTTTAAATTTACTATTTTATTATTGTATAAAATTAATCACTAATTATAAATGACAAACAAAAACCTGATTGTATTTTTTTTCAAGAGGCTATGCTTTATTATTTGAATATTCGAAAGGGAAAAAAATTTGTAGATCTTATTTGAGTTTTGTGTTCAGATTTAATTTCTTTAGCCAAGAAAATCGGAGGTCTTTTCAACGAGGAGAAGAAAGGAAGGAGCAAGACAGCAAACAAAAGGAGAAACATTAAAAGTCGCAAGCGGGTAGCCTACGTCGTGCTGGAGTAAGCGGTGAAGAAGTCGCGAGGAGGGGTTGAAATTAGCCACCCTCAAGATTACCTTGAATTAACAAATTGAAAAAAGTCCTCCCCCTCCGACCCTTAAAGGAACCAACCTCTAGCCAGAAGTGGCAACTTCTCGAGCTTAAAGTGCGATCTTCGCAAGGATATCAGGCCAACAAATTCATGCAAATGGTACTGGTTTCCAGCGATAGGCAATACACGTCGTATCCACCTACATTTACCACGGAAATGATAGTACCTGGTGTACAAATTGACCTCTATTACACTTCCTCGATCCATACAATAGAGGAAATAACTTGCTCATGAGAATGAAACTTGTCCTTTAAAACCCTTTTCGAACTTCGAGAAGAAGTACCTCATTTCCTGAGGAAAACCAATTATTAATTCAAAGGTCTCCGCACAAAAGTTATGCATATTTTTGTCTCAGGTTCGACTTTTTTGGGATACTCTTCAGTCAAACACGAATAAATCAAATGCAAAGAGTATATATTCTATCTAGATACTCAAATTTAGTATCTGCATATTATCAAAGAGAGATACTCAAAATGAGTATCCAAGATATACTAAATACGAATATCCTATGGTTTTAAACTACAGTATGAAAATCGAAATTTTGCATTAAAAAATATAGTTTATTATTATACGTCACTCTCAGTTACGACATACGTATTGGTATCACAATTGTGTTGACAGTCGATGATCAGTCTCGCGCCTCGAATTATACATATGCGCATGTGCGCAATAAAATGAGTATCTACAGATATTGCGGTTGTGTATACAAATTTGAATATCTAGTGATATTAAACGACAGTATCTTCTATTTGTAATAGATACTATGTGGTAATATCTAGATATTGTACTACAGTATTTTTCATTTGAATATCTACATTTGAGTATCTATTTTTCTCCGTGATATAAGATTAGGTGATTTTTGATGGTTAGTGATTGTTTTTGTTGGAGAAGAGAGGTAGTTTTCATTCAAGTTATAGTAAGATGGTCCTGACCGACAATCGAGAGTAGTATACTAAGACGAGGGCTCGCCTGAGCGTTGGAGAGAAACGTGCCACGACTCCGGAATCTTTTTGGAGGAGCCAACATAAAATAACTGCACTGGCGAATTGTCTGCATAAAATATTCAAAGGGAAGCGGGTGAGGAGGGTAACTGTGTAGCTCACCAAGCATATATATTCCGTAACCCGAAGCCGTTATCCTGGAGGAACCCTCGAGTTCGCTTACTCGACCTCGATATTCCTGCAAATTTGGTTTCAAGTCTCCTTCCCTTTCGGACTGACCTTGTACTGCCGACTTTACCGAGGTATAGATATATGTTGGGGATGAGTATAGCGGTTTGGAGATACGAGGCAGGTATTGGGGGTTACGATTCCTGTACATACAAAGCGGGAGGGCATCGATTGTAGACTGGGGTCTTGTACACACCTTCAAACCTACGGAACCTCCTTCGAAGTGCTACACCCTTATCTGTGTATCATGAGTTTGAATTCCAAGCGACTGAGACCTATATAGAGAGAATCTGGTAATGAAACTTGCATAACAATTGTCATATAATTACAGTTTATTCAGGGGTTCAATCACATAACTTTCCCATTTTTCCAATTTTCCGCTGTTCCCCAATTCTTGTCAGCATGTCAGATTTCTTGAAATTTTTTGTCTAGGAGGGAAATCAATTGCAGAAGAAAGCAAGTTGTTGTATCTATCTAGTGATGGAGTAGAGCAAACATAGTCTAACTTGTATAGAGGCTTTAACCTTGTATGTATATAATCTAGGAAGGTAGCTTGCAGCTGCAAACTTTAGGGTTGCGCGGAAGCTCTATAGAACTAAACTTGCGAAGTGTGTGTGGAAGCGAGACAAATAAAGAAGATGGAAAAGGAAGCGAGAGTGAAATAGAGATACCACTGAGTGGTCATAAACTCCTGTGTCGTTTGCGTTTTCTATTTAGCCATTTCAGTTTGTGCTCGCTTTCCCCAGGTGGAAAATTACAAACGGCAAAGTGCTGCGCCAGTGCTGCTGCAAGTTTTCGAGTGCTGGCAGAGCGCTGGCAGAAGCCCGGCTTAAGCTTGGCGTAATGGTGGTAGAACTCCAAAAGGTAAGACCACCGCAGCACTGGCCACCAGCAAAGTGCCAGCACTCGTTATCAGTCTGCGCCAGTGCTGCCGCAAGACTTTGAGTGCTAGCAAAAATGCACTTTAAGCACTCGTTATTATTATTTAAAAATATGCACTCAAAGCCTATTATGGATCCTTATTATACACGCAATAAAATTGTTGGGGCTATAAGAATATTACAGTAGGAGCTGAGTTAAATAAAAATTGAAAAAAATGTCTTAAAAAAAAATATTAATTAAGAACATGGTTTATTCGCAATTATATTATGGATATTCTTATAACTAATCGTTATTTGTAAATTTTATCGCATATATAACAAATAAAATTTCGCACGCAACGCGGGGGGAATCGAACGCATGACCTACGGGACGCGAGTCCAGCAACCTAACCATTACCCTAAGCTCTCGAGATGAGGGTAACACATTTCTTCCACGGTATATTGAATCCGAGCATACACAAATATTAAATTGAACCGCCGGATTGTAAAAGGGCATATAAAATTTTTTAGTCCGAGCACAATGACTTCTCACCCCTTTTAAAATTTTTTTTAAACATTTATGTTGTAAAATTAATTTCCAGTAATTCCTTTGCTTGCATAATATCAAAAATAGATTAACTGGTAAAAGTATATTGCCCTTGAAAATAATCAAAAATAATCTATTATTTTTTAGTAATGATACATTATTTTAATATAAATTGCAAATTTAGGCCTATATTTCGACTCGGGAGCTCTGATAGATTCTGTTTCGAATTTTTTTATATATTTATAATATATTATATAATATACTGATTAATTGACAACAATAAAGGGACAATACTGTACCAGTGCCGTGCTAGTACTGTGGCGACACTTGGTGTTACTAATACATCAATTGATTGCCAACTCTAAAGGGTCCAATACTTGTCCAGTATTGTGACAGTATTGTGCCAATGTTTGGCATTACTCATAATTTGGTTACTTGCCAGCACTGGCAGTCAGTGCTGCGTCGGTACTAAAATAATGCTACGCCAGTAGTATGACAACACTTGGCGCAATACTGACATTCAGTGCTGCGCCGATGCTAAGACAAGACTATGCCAGTAGTGTGCCAACTCTTGGCGCAATACTGACAGTCAGTGCTGGCATTACTGTCCCCGTACAATTGACATAGCACTGTGCCGGTTGTAAGAATTGGCAGAACACCGACTTTTCCACCTGGGTCATAGCTTAGCGCTCTTCGCCGTATGAACTGTTGGTTGTTCGAATCACGATTCGATTTCAATTCTGTTCGCTTCAAGTAGTTTCCTTTGCACCGGAGCAATTTGTGATAGTATCCAGATTTAGAATCGAAAATAGATTTGGAAAATACATGGTACTTACGTAAATTGAAATAGATCGTATAATTTATACTGCTATTCTTTTTTCAATTTTTTGTAACGCTGGGTGAGAATTCTTTTCCTTACGGAATATATATCTAATGTACAGATATCAGAGGTATCGATAGGTGCTTATATTCGAGGGATGGTACCTGTAGATGGGTATAAGGGTGTCTATCGGGAACGCCGTTTGCCGTACATTTATTGCTTCCGCCAACCTCCCGCGCTTTCCTCAGGATACGACGTTATATTTGATATTGGATAGACTCCGTATACGTATCATTGCCGTCGTAAAACCTGCCGTAAATAATATTAAATAAATGTAATACGTCGGGTAAAATATCGTTTAGCAAAGGTGGAGTTCATGCGACATGGAAGATGATCTATGTTTCGAAACTTTCAATTCTCACTGAAATGTTCGTATGGAATATGTATTGATTAAAATCATGATTTAGTGAGTGGGTTACGTGACTTTGAATTGGAAGTAAATATTTGAAGATATAATCATTTAACAGTTGATGGAATTAATCTCTCATTGAAAGAATGAAATTTTGTTCCAATAATTTAAGATGTAATAGACTCTAAAGTACACATTGCTTGTATGTACCAATGAGACGGAGCGTGTGAGCTACTTGATCGTAATTTCTCTTGTATCCTGACTGATCCTCGAAGTGGACAGTGGCAAAGCGCCAACGTATTTATAGCCACCGTAAAACTGGCCAGTTAATTGAATGTTGGAGTGACCTCGATCCGACAACGTTGCCAATTCGATCCGGTACGAATCTCACGTCTAGCGTCCCTAAATTTTCACCTTGTATTTCCACACTTCAACTCTCGTTTAAAAAAAAGATGTTTTACATGACACGTTTTTTTTTTCATCGCGAAAGTTCGTAACGGTTCAATTAATTATATCATTTATCTAAAATTAATCTAATTATAAAGTATATTAACCAAGTTTGTTAGATAGAAGTCAAGGATAAGAAATTCGTACCCAGAAGAGGTAGGTTTTCTCCAAGAGGGGTTGTTTTCTCAATTTCACTAAATGGGACATCGCGTGACGAGAAATGGGTACGCTTCATTACAAGTATTCTCTCTATCCGGAAATAGTATCATTTTTAATACCACCATGGTCATTTTATCAGATCCTTTCCATAAAATATGAAATAAAATATAAATTATGTAATTAGTGTCTAAAAGTTTATATTCTATTGATTCTCTGGTAAATAATTAAAGTATTTTTCCGCTACGAAAGTTATATTGAAAAATATTTAAAAAATGTTAATGGTTTTTGATTTCACTTCCAGAGCTGTCCATTTACTGGAATCTTGCACAATTTCCACTTTATTCTGCCTCAGCGAATCAATGTTGGTTGGAAACCTGCTTTTCCCTTTGACATGTCGTCACGAGAAAAAAATATTGTAACACCTTGAAGCGTAAGGCACTGGTCTACTTCAGAAGGAAACTAAACGCACTTCAGGAACTATAATTATTGAACTAAATTCTCAGAAAGATCGACAGAGGTCTCTTTTAGTTCAACCGTTAATTGTAAATGTATGTAATTTGTAAATTGAGACATCGATGGCTAAACGTTGAAACATAACATTGAGAGAGGAAATGCGAGAGACACAAAAAGGAAGTGTGTTTTAAATGCAAGAGAAGAACCAGAGCAACGTCCGACTTGGGGCGCCTGGCGTTTGCGCTGACCCATTGACCTGCTATGTCACCGCAACAGAATCCCTGACTCTCCTAAGAGGCACATTTGTCAGCAGGCGTCAAAAGTTTCTTGCTTTCGCCAAGAGTGGTAAACAGTCACACCCACCAGGAAATTATCCGTTAAGTGTTTTATGTATCCGGTGTCGGTAACATGCACGAATCCCAGGGTCACGTGGCGCGGCATCTCAGTGGCAACGTGTGAACAAGTCACTCCTAGCCTTTTTGGAACCTTCTCGGAAAAATTACGACTTTTCCTCACCGAACCACATGTTACGTTTTCTGTAAACGATCATTACTATTCGTATTAAAAATAGAACAGTGAAGCTAGATGATGTAATAAAGATATATTCCACTTCCCTATTGCTACTTCCGAAGTCTATTATATCAGTTAAGGAGCTCTTTTTTACTTCTTTTTTTGTCGACACTTTTAAAAGAAATAGTTTAATTTCTTTCGTGATTCCTATTATATGTAGAGATTAATATTTTTTTAAACATAAAGAATTTTCTCATGAAGGAAGGTATTATAGGAAAGTATCATTCGTGTCGATATTGGGAACAGGACAGTCTGTGTGTGGCCTGACGTCGGTCAGCGAGGTGAGCCGCGGCTCGCTAAGTTGTCACTCGAAGTCAGCGACTCCTTTTTGCTGGACGGTAGCGAGAGGTAGAGCCTGAGAAAAAGAAAGAGCGAGGGAGAGAGACAATCTGTGAGCATCGGGTACCCCGAGGCACCCTCTGAGGTACTCATGGGATCCGTGGTCCCGTCAAGAGTCCGCGGATTTCCAGTTTTTCTTCGATTCGGGCGCAACCAGCTCTGGATCTAATAGCGCGACTTTCTTTTCTTCCTCTTTAGCTCTTGCTCTCTCACTCTCACTCACTGTTCTTCTCTCACTCTTTCTCTTTCTCCCTCTTGACTTCTCTGGGTCTCCTTCTTTCTCCATCGCGAGTCTCCTAGCAAGGCTCAAGCCGAAGCGAACGGAGCCAGACCGCGGATCGACCTAATGAGGATAATTCCTGCATTGATTGGGTAGCGTCGAATGTAATGGTAGAAGCTGATGCTGTGCCTGTCTACCAAGTCTCGACTACCAGACTCACTGCCGAGTCGGTAAATCATTCTTAATTAAACGATAGATATTTAATTAGGAAGCCAGGGATTGAGTTAGTTATGAGGCATTTAACCGACGAGTCTGTTGTCGTTTCCATCGTTGACGTTGGTCGTTCATGCCTCCTCAGTTATTGCAGTGGGCGATTCAGATGGCATCTGGCGATGATCTGGATTCTGGATCGGCTTGTTGACTCGCTGGCTGGCAGTCCGTCTCTCGAGCGGCCCATTAAGGAACAAAAAAAGGAATCTCCATCGTAACCGCTGAAAGTAATAGCCGGCGATGATTTTATCGCAAGTTATGGTCGTTCACTCAGGCGTTTTTCAATTTGTCACACTCGGTCACTTCCTCGCTTGAAATAAAAGCCTTTTATGGCGAAACAAAACACCATTCTTGGACGAGCATTGATGTACGTTCACTGTTATTAGTCAGGAAAATTGGAGAATGAAACACAGATTGTAATACGTTGTTGATAGAACTCTATTGCTGCCCATCCATCAAAGAGACAGAGGTTAATGATCTATTGTCATCAGAATCTTTGCAGAAGTATACGAATAGTTATTATCAGAATAGAAAAATCGATACTGCATTCCTGAAATACGCCAACAACTTTCTTGATGCCACTAAGGCTCAGATATACTCGCTGTCAGTCATAATGGCTCTAGAAAAAAGACATGCGAGACTAGTTGGCTAGCTAACACCGCCATATGTCGTGTACGTACGAGCCATGCGTTTTGCTCCTGCATCGCCTCGGGCGACAGGGGTTAGCGAGTGTACTTTATTCCTTCCTGAAATTCATTCTGTCTCTCTTTTCATCTTAGACAGTTAGTTCAATTAAAATATACATCTTCCATTTTTAGGAAATTTCTGAACTTGAGTGCCTAATGATGATTTACAAAGGGTTTTTCTTTTGTAGATATGTTTATGTATATTTCTGTTGCATGTGTATAATATATATATATAATGTATATGCATTTATGTGTGTGTGTATTGTATATATCAAATGGAGGTGAGGATGCTCGCGAGAATATAGACGTTCGACCCACCCTAAGATCGAGATATCCGAGCTCGATGGTTGCACACGAGGGTGCATACATTGTGTCGAAACACCCTCTCCCGTCGCTCTTTTCGTCTCTCTCGCACCCTCGTACCGGTGACGTTCCAAGCCGCCTGTAACACCCCACGAGAGCCAATAATACCGCGTACTACCAAGCTAGTACGACCGGGCTTATTATTTTCCTACGGCTCATCGAACCCAGTGTGCCGCTATCAATTACAGGACATTCCAGGCTCACAACCCCTCCACCCACCCTTGCCGACTTCCCTGCATGGACTTAGGTGGATAAACGTAACCAAAATCCCATCTGGTAACCTTTCGCGCGAGTACGATGCTCCACAACGATAAAACTCTCGTCGCAGCATTTACGATCCTATATATTGCTTTTTAATTGACCAATTCCCAAAGTTCTTGAAAAGTTTCGATATTTTTTCAGCTCGCATGGAAATTTCAAATTTTTTTCATGGAAGTTCAATTTTTATCAGGGCAATGACGAAAGACATTTGAAAGAATAGTTTCAACATTTTATCAATAGGGTGGTTTCCGAGGCTCTTGTATTTTTTAACGCTAGAGCAATCGATTGATGATCTTCTAATTGCCCATAGTCTTCTTCTTAATTGGAAAGATAACGTTTTTATAAATATGCCGAGTAAGATGATCCTCGCTTGTAATCGAATCTCAGTCCAATCGAACGACGAGACGCCGTCGTCGTTTCGCAGTGAGGGCCGAAGCTCGATTAGATTAGGGTGGATTAGCCAATCAAAAACTACAATACTGCGACCCCTCCTGGTCGAGCAGTGACATTTGATGCTGCAGGCACTCTATTAGATTTGCGCCGTTGCTAACGCGATACGGAATCGAATGATCCGAGTACTGTCGGGACGATCAACGTTCGGACGGCCGATAGTTTCCATTCGAAAAACCGCTTTTTTCAGCCAATTTCATTCGTCGAAATTGCAGTTGCGTGAAATTCGTCAACGGGGTCAAATGAGATAGCTTCCATCGTTCCCGTAACAATTATATCGGATCGGAGAGAAATTTGTTTAATCTCTTTCGCAGTATCCAAAATCCGATTGTTGAATAAATTTGATTTTGTTTCATATTCAAAATAAAAGGTGTACCATTTAAATTAATGGCTGGATTACATTGAAGCTTTTACTGGATCCTCGTCAGGATATGTTATCTTGCCTCTCTGATCCAACAAAGTCAGCCAGGTGGTCATTCTAATTTCGCGCTCTCCTTTAACGCCCGTCGCCTATCGCTTTGATATCAAAAGTGGACAGAAGAGGTGCGTGAAAGCGCTTGTCACGCAAGGGACATTCGTTTACGCGGGTGTGGCGAGGATGAGTGGACGCGTGTAATTATGTCCTTATCACATCACGTGGTGTATATACACTACTAGTGTTTTCTAACTCGTATACACTTACAAAACACAAATGTATACAAAAAACACAAATCTATACAAAAAGGTTTACGAGCTTTTACCTCTTTTAGCTCTTCTACCTCTTTCGCTTTGACTCGGTGAAACCGACGACAGAAACTGGGTCCGCTGTCGAAACGGTATGCTAATCGAGCCACAACCCTTTAAGTGTTCGTTTAAAAAACCAGGGGATTCGCCGATTTATGACAGCCGCTCGTTTGTCCACTAAACACCTTAGTTAACTCTCAATCACGCAATAATACGAAAAGATTCCTTTAAAAACTTAGTTTTCGCGTAAGTAAAAATAGTATAAAAATGAAAAAAAAATTTCCTAGGATATCTTGACCAGGCACGTTTTTTGCAAAATAATATAAATAATGAAATAATAAAATCAGAGCCATCTGTTCTTGGCCGTCAACACGACATGTAAACGGAAACTCAATCCGGCTTTAAGATATTCTACACCACGATCGAGTCTGTACAAAAGCAGAGAGCAGGAGGCGTACCCCCCGCTGATTCTGCAAATTTTCAGGACCTTCGCAGCTCGTCCTTTTCTCTTTTGTCTTCCTCCAACAACTCTCCTTTCATTTCTGTCTCTTTGCCCTACGGAAAGAACAATTAACCGAATTTGCATTATATCTCTATCGAATTACATGATTCGTATTATCGATAAAATTGCCAATTTGGGGTAGGCGGGCGACTAGAGGGGAAAAATAGACTGAAAAAGAGGGAGACAAATGGGAAACGAACACCGGTCTGCTCATTTAACGGTGATATATCGGAAACACTTTTGTGGCTATTATATAAATTTCCCTTCTAGGAGTTGACCACCCGAAGAAAAAAAAGGACATTTTTCGGCCCCTTTTTGAAAAATTCCAGTTGCTAATAGACGTACTAAAATTGATGAAAAACTAGCATATTATATCTGGGATTTACATATATGTATAGAAAGCATTGCATCCGAGCCACCACTATATATGACGAAGGCCAGTGATCGAGGGTGACAGGACTAATGTAACGTCACTAGTAGCCTCTAAAGTTGTAATCCGATACCATGCGTACGCCCCTTCCAGCACATGCTCAGCTAAACCTTATCACAGTTGATAGCACCAACTTCGAGTCGTATCTCTCATTTCTGAATTAGTCACAGAAACACGCTTCTAATAAAATAAAAACACGTGATTACCATTAATCGAGGAAACGAGCCTTGCAACATTAACATTCTCGTTTTACAAGTACAATGGGCACTTCTATCGCAAGCTATTATCCTCAGAATTTAAGTCCGTAGCTAAATTTTATAGACCGGAGCTAATGATAATCGATACATTTCGAAATAAAGGGTCTTTAATTATTAAAGAGACTTATATTTATATTTATATATTTAAGAAGTCTAAGATTTCTATGCACCACTTTTTAGAGAGGAATATTTATCAATAACAACATATTCCATAAACTAGCTGTGAATTCGATCTCGGGTGATCAATTTTTTAAAAACATTTTAAATGTACATACAAATTTTAAAATTCAATATTTTGAAAAATCCTTTGGCACGTTTTGATATATAGGTGGAGCCAATATACCTTAAAAATTTCATCAATTTATCTATAACTGTATTTAAGTTAATAGGGCGACAAAAAACGGCGACATCCATACATCCATACACACATACACACACATACATACATACATCCGGACAATTAATTTTAAATTATTTTAATTAAACCATTTTAAAAATATTGGAAAATGTAACGATTACAAAGCTACAAAAAGAAGGAAATTTGTTTGTATTTTCAATTTAGATGATGGCTAAGTACTAGTATAATTCAGACGACCCTAGAAAGAAAATGTATTCAAAGTAAGTCTTCTTGTTGAGCCCCTAATCCAAGTAATTGACGTTTCATGGATCCCTACAATTTATTAGTGTCTCAGTTTCCACAGCTCTGCTGAAATTCTTTGACCACGAAGATGGTTGATCGATTCAGGCTGTGAGCATTATCGATAATGTATTCGTGCTCGCTACAACAAATGCCGCGTAAACGATAATGCAGTCCACGTGGCTGCATAGGCACAGAAGGGCACAGATGGTCGCCCTAGGCACTTACCAGTTACCACCCCGCGCTGCCTCCGGTCAAAGGGATCTACGGGGGCTCGGCTGGCCACTAACCATATTTATTCACGGGGTAGCTAAATTTACCAAGCCACTGGTACGAGGATAAGTCGGAGAACCTCCTACAAGTCCGGTACCCGAGGCGTCTTATGCCTTTGTCCCTCGTTAAGAGCGATACTCAATTTTATGATCTTTCAATGCAGGAAATTTTTTCTCGAGTCACTATTCACAGCGTAATAATACCTGGAAAGAGTCTCAGCTGTAAAATTGGGATTTTCGCATCTTAGCGTTTTTTTATCGGAATTTTACTATTCTTTTGAATAAATATTCATTAAACTGAGTTACTTCGCATGCTTTTAACATCTGTATTATGTCAGTAATTACTTACACGTGGAGTTTAATGTGTTTTCGTGCTTTTTATGATTATCGTATATTTTAACATTAATTAAGGAAGTAATAAGCACTAAAAGAATCAAGTGACCTTTAAAGGCATTTTTCTATAAAGTAATGGTTTTCTGGTCCACTCTGATAAGCTCGTTCCATTCGAAAACGACTTTTTTGTTTTTAAGCGTTATTTTTTTGAGTTAAGTAACGTAGCTACCGATATTTAATAACGTGTAGGACAGGCATGACAGATACGAAAAGAAATATCTACACACCGACGACTTTATCATGTGCTGTTTAGCCTCTCCTGTACACATACCCAGATCACTGGCAAGTGGTCCGCTCCACAGATAAGTTTGATTTATTTTAATTTCTCACTGAGAGAGAAGAGGGAGAAGCGTATGAATTATTGCCAAGTTATTTTCGAGTTTCTGCTGATTTATGACTGGTTTCCGGGTATCGTGAGAGCTTTAACTTCATAACAAGAGGTAAATAGGTGTGTGAAAGGGGTTGCAACGATTACAAGGGTGTAGCTGGTTAAATGAATAAGAAATCTTTAATATCGGGAAAGTCAGAAAGTCAGTAATTTTCTCAACAGTACAAGAACTGTTAAAAATTGAAGATCACAAGATGAAGAAGTGGGTCAAGTAAGGGGCCATTCATGAATTAGATTACACTTTTTAAGGGGGTGCTGAAGGGGATGAAAAATGTTACGATCTTATGGAGGGGGTAAGGGGTATATCGGCACTTACGTAATTTTTTACATATCAAAACGATACGAGATTTCTAAGGACTTGAAAGTTTTACAACTAAGATCGAATCATGGGTTGAGTATACAGATGAAACTCTAGTGTAGGTGCTGGGGTTGTGTTAGTCGCGCCGTTGTTTGCGGCATTAATCATGGAATCACCCTTGCCCTTGGTTAGCGAGTTTAGTAGACGTAGAAGATTGCGTTCCCGTTGCTTATAATGATATATACTCTACATATTGTTTGATTGTCTAGAATTTGATTAAAACTGCTGCTTTTAGGAGTGTACCATATTTTACAAATTCGAAGAAATGCATTCATAATTTTAATGCATTCGCTTTAAGCGTTCATTAGACAATTCTTTAGAGCGATCAAAAGATCTAATAAGCAACTTTCGAATTCTCTCACGAAGAGTTTTTTAATCAATACGAAAGGTTCAAGTTTTCTATTCACGAAGAAGGGCTTAGTAACAAGCATCTCTTCGATGGTAGTAGTCAACTCGCCTCGCACCATTTGCCAGGCAAAGTAAGCGGAGAATTAATCGGGACTTAATTACGAGAGTAGGTAGAGGAGGTAGAGGTACTTGTTGCAGGGCGAGCAAGTCGTAGGGTGGCGCGCTAAGGGTGTAATAAGATTCCCTTTAATGGCATTACACGCCTCATTGGGACTTTCCAAGTCCGAAGTTCGCACGACTTTGCGCCTTGTTTGACTTACCGGAAGTTACCGCTTCCTCATGGATGGCCACTTTCCAAGGCAACATCCTTCATTTGGTCAGGAACTCGAAAGAGAGAAGATTTAGGTGGGATCTTATCGATCACTCAACTGGACCCATAACTTTTACTATACGAGGAAAGACGCAATAAAATTCGTTTATTCCTGCAGACGAATTTTCGAGCGAATTTCACTATGAATAACGAAAGTTCAAACGCCAAAATTCAGTCCCACCGGTACTTCTTTTTGATCCCTTGGCTGGACAAAACTGGAGATGCCATTTGTGAAATCTCGGCCGCAGCCCGCCCTGTTTCCCTTGATGCAACAAAAAGCAGTGAGTACACATTTAATAGCTTAATTTATAATTCTCGCTGCAAGAAACGTCGGAAGAAGTATGAGAAGAGAGAAGTAGAGGACGGCTAAAGAGGATGGAACTCTGGAACGGGCAGGTTCACAATAACGTGGTCGCTCAAGACAGCTTTATATGGAGCGTCGTCCCCGTGGGTGGTCCACGGCTGGACGTCGCTCCAGGCGTTATCCGGTAGCGCTCCAGAACGTCGCCGCTCATTGAGAACCACTCGCCGAACCTTGAAGGCAGTGGAGAGTGAGATCGAGCCACGACGCGTACTGAATCACTCATCATCCTCTTCGTCTTCGTCTTCATCTTCGTCTTCGTCTTCGTCTTCGTCTTCGTAGTCGTTGGTACGAGTGTCCTCTAGAGGCGAGCTATTAACTCCCTGGCATGGTACTTGTACCAGTCTACAAGGTTACATTATTTACTACACTCCTTTCTCTACTCACGGAAACTTATTACGGTACCTCCTTCGCAAGTTTTATACGCGATTAGCAAACTGATTCACCCTGTTTGTCTCAAAAATGAATTCTCTGTCTTCATGATTGAAAATCCCCACATGGGAATTCACATGAATATCCAGATTTATCAGCAAATCAATATTTTTCATTCTGATGGAAGGTGCAAAAGGGGGATGGAAAAGGGGGTTTTAAGTCACATAACTTTCACAATTTCCCACTTCCCCATTTTCTCATTGTTCCTAAATACTCGCAATTTGACAGGTTTGACGTTTTAAACATTGACGATGAAGTTCGAAGCTTGTTAGAGAATTTGTTAATTTTCCTGCCAATTTTTTAAATAATTTTGTTTATAATTTATGCGAAAAAGTAAAGTCGCCAACCACGTGCTTCGAGTTTCATTGTCGACGTTTAAAACTTGAAACGTATCATGCTGTGACAATTTAAGAATAATAGGAAAATGGAATGTTTCATGATTGACCCCCTGAGATTGATAATTGAGAGAAAATGGAATGGATTTCGAAGGGAACTTTGAAAGCACGTTTTAGCTTCTAGTGACACGTGACAATCCGTACGAGTTTGGTGGAACCCATAAGTTTTCATTTCCCTTTTTCCCTTTATTTTCGACATGAGCGCGTCGTGTCCATCCAGGAGGGACTCAGGACGACCAGCAGCTATTCTCTGAAATCCAGCAATTCTTTCGGGCGTCTTCGGAGATGATATTTGCTCGGATCAATCCATATGGTTTCCATGGCAACCGGTCAGCCTCGCTTGTCCACCCCCACAGTCCAAGTCCGGAGGTTACCGGCCGTACGAACCGACGAATGGACCAGGGTCGTGTTTGCTGGCGATAGCGAGGGTGGTGTGGTGGTACCACTGAATTTGGCGTCCCGCGAAGGGGTGACCAAGATCAGAGGAAGGATGTCTATTATTTCCTTGTTTCAGATTTAAAGTATATGTATTTCCTTCAAACATTAAGGCGCGATCAAGTGATGGATGCAAATTGTATTACAGAATTTTCCTGCCAGCTTTCAACAGTAGGGCTGAAAAACTGGAGCAGATATAAATCTATAATATACGGAAAGCAATGTCCGTCATCTATTCTTATTGCGTGTTTTTGCTTTTCCCTCTCTTCGGTCTCGAAGAAGAATCTACGTGAACGAGTATTCTACATGCAAATTTATAGAGATCCTTCGGACACGACCGCCTCAAGGGGATGAATCCTCGAGGGAAGTGCAGCCGCCAGGACTAAGAGCGCTTCCTTGTACTGTCACTCCTCTCCTTTCGAATCAATCGCATAAATCTCGGAGCATCAATCGACCTTCCGAAAAAGCTGTTTTATACGAAAATCTCTTATTCCCTTCTTATGGCACCTGTCGAAGATTCAGGTAATTCCTTGTAAGAATATTTTTCTCTGCAAATCTTTTTATAAAACGTTCCTGTGACTATTTGTCAATCAACTGATTGATCATAATACTAATGAAAATCAGGTTCACTTTTTTTTCATAGCACAATTCTTGTAGCTGCAGAATTCAGAAATTATACAGCATATCTTGTCGGATATGATCTTATGGTTTGATTTTCGTTGGACAAACTTTGAGATTGATTTTTCTTTCCTGGGAGCAGCAGGAGGCGAGACAAAGTGGCATGGCAGGAATCATCGAGAGTCGCTGAGCGCCGATCGTGGATAGGACTGAGATAAAGCAGTGGATCATCATTAACCCGGACGGCGCAAAACAGTCGACGTCTGATTGACAGGGTGTGCAAAGACTTCCCGTTTTTCCTAAACCTGCCTTTAGTTCCCGGTATACTGATGGGGCCTTCTCTAAGACTGTAGAACAGAGGGTCGTTTGAAGGAGGGGCGCAAGCGAGAAAGAAAAGTATATGAAACGAGGTGAGATAAAGCGAGAGAGAAAGATTGGAATCAGAGCGCGAGACAAGAAATAAAAGAGAAAGAAGGCAGCAACTCTGCCACGGGACTGATGGACAACAGCCGAGAGGCGCCAAGCTATGTGAGCTATTCGGCTCTTATTTTATGCTTGCTTCACACATTATTATACACGCGAATGCATCAGTGATTGTGTGAGTAAGCTTGGGTGCCAATACACAAGTGTGCATTTGCGACACTCTCGTCTGCGTTCTGCCGATAACCGGCGCGAATTCCGAGATGTCAATCGACGACCTCGTCGGTATACGAGTGAGAAGAAGAGCTTTTTCGGATTCTTCCATTCTTCTCGATTCGCGAGGTAATCGAGGGTATTTGAGGCAAGAAAAGGCCTTCCTTTTTTGCAAATCTGTTAGTCCTCCTCCCCTTTACCTCCGAATTCTCTTTTCCTTCTGCAGAAAGAGCTGCTTCTTTCCTTATATAAAGATAACAAGAAGAATTGAGCTTGAGGAAACTCTATTCGAAAAGTGGAAGAGATTCTTGAAATGTGGTCTTTAAATCAAGAAAAGTAGTTATTACATCGTATAATTTTAGATTTTAGATTTTCAGGACGCTAATACGATGTGGTTCCTGAGAGTGATTTTACGCCCGAAATTTACCCAAAGAAATTCGGTCTAGAATGTAAATGGATTTCGGCACACGAATTGGTCGGTAACGCTTTCGAAAACCAAGACGATTAATATTCCGGATCCGTTTCAACCACCTTCGGTAGCTGAGAAGTCAGATACAAATTGATTTTGGGTTTGCAAGAATTAGAATCGTTCTTCTTGACTGCTAGGAAATGTGTATCTGGTGACATTATTATTTTATACGTACGTATTAACGGAACTACATTACTAATTGATAAATAAACCATAAATAAAGTTGAGAATGAAGTAGCTTTTCAATAAACAAGGTCTTTGTCGATAAGCATGATCAAATTAAATTCGAGAACCCAATAAGTCTCTATCACCTACAAAAACGTGTCAACCACTTTGGCAAACAGCCAGATGATGGGACAACTGTCCGAGAGATGCTTCTTCTTTTTTAAACCGGATGGCACCAGAACAATGGGATGATACGTCGCGTATAACTGCCAGCATTAGTGAAGCACACTGGTGTTTGGAGGCCCTAGAAAGTAATTGAGTTGGCCACGCGACTCTTCGAGTGGCCCCCTGCCTACATAACGCGGTAGGTTCCCTAGGCGGCACTTCTTCTCCCTAGTAACCACCTGTTTCGAGTGCAGGAAAGAAAAACACACACGGTCTGATTCAAAAGAAAAATTTTTGTCCAAGTCTCTTTATATTCAGACCTCTTTAATCCTTAAAAAGCAATACAATGTACAAAACTTTATCTTCTTTTACAAGGTACAAAACTAGTATCAAAATCTTCGCAATAAAATTTGAAAAGGGCCTGAAAGGGACTGAAGATAACTAAATTTAAAATTTTGAAATTATTGATGACAAAATTTATTCCCCCGCACGTTATGTGCATGTGAGTTTAGGAGGAATGATCGTCTGCATTGAATCGGGCGTTTGACATACGGCTGATGGGCACCACCAATTCAAACCCCAAACACAGCACCATATCTTCGCTATCCCCTATCATTGGGCGACTATAGACTCTCGGTTTGTTTGAACTTACTCTTTAGATAAATAAACAGCCTATTCGATCTGCTCGTGTGATTCTTATGCTAAATCGTTTACTTTCAGTCAGTTTAGGAATAAAAATCAGTAAGAAGTGGAAAAGCAGGTTGGAAGATAGGATGTTACATGTTAAGAGCTTGATTAGAAAGAAAGATTCGGATCGAACACGCTTGCTGGTCACCTCGGTTTATCGATTTTCCCCGAATCAATACGCGTTGCGTAAGGTGATAGGCAGCTGATGAGTAGGTCCTACAAATCCACACTTTAACTACTTATTTCTAGCGCTAAATATAAATTGCTCGCCTCAGTGTTATACCTAACTTTGGGCCACTCTAGAAAGGTACCTTTTGATGTTTCTACAGAAATCGGAAATATCGGCATCAAGTTGAAAGAGTAAAAAGTAAAAACGAAAATAAGAAAGCAATGCGGGAGATCGATTTCGCGGATAGAGTTGGGGGCCGAATGCCATTTAGAGTCATCCACCGTGTCTCAATCTGGAGTCACCCTTCCAGTCATCGACGAGCCGTGACGCTTGGCATCTGTTCTACGGGTTGGGACCCTTACGTTGAGGCTGACACAAACACCAGCCTATAAGGAACAACACTGACGCGTTGATCGCCACCGCGAAATGCCAAGGGTTTCTATGTACGAACTATAATGTTAAAGCAGCTACAGCATTCTAGAATTTGTGCCAGCTTTCCAAGCGATTTCACCCGGTAATCGGCTGGAAATGCTCTCTTGTCTGATTTGCTAAGTGATTTGAGTAAGTGGAACTACCCACACGCATTTTTTGCGATGACCTTTAGCCATGCCTGTTCTACAGGCGTGACATTCGGGAGATAATTCCATTAAATCGTATTTAATTATCTACGAGCGGATAAGTGAACAACTGTGAGGAAAGGAGAAACAAAGTGAGGAAAGGAAGAAACCAAAACTGGGAATAAAAATAAAGTGAATTAAAATAACGAAAAGGATGAGAAATGAGAAGAAAAAAGGAGTAAAATGAAGCTCGTTCAAGTATAGTCGAGAGGAAAAGGAGTAGAGGGAAGAGACGAACAAGACAATGCTACTTCTAGCTGGGGGTAGATCGATGGCGATTTTTCACTCACTTAGCTCGGCGCGCATCAATATGCATTAAGCTGATCGGTCCTCCCTATTGGATTCTTCGCTTTGCAAAAGAAAGAGTGAGGAAACGAGAGAGAGGGAGGGAAGGGTTTGGGAAGATATAAAAGAAAGGGACAAAAGATTTCGAGGGAGTGAGAGAAATCACAGTCTTGCGTAGCTGGGGTTGTTAAGATATTCTTTAAAAATAAGGATACCATATCGGGGGTAATTCTCGGCAGGTGGAATAACCGTAAGGGAATTGAGCCGAAGTACTACTAAGATTCTGCCGACTGCATAGGACTCCAGGGTGTCCTTGAGAATCTGCTAGGTTCTCTTTGATACCTTGGTATCTGGCCAGACTCGTGTTTTTTCGCACTAACGTCCTCGTTTTGCGATTCTACACTTGGATCATCGGTAGAGCTCTGCAGTGAAAGTATTTTGAATAATATTTAATTTAAAATCACGAAAATGTTTAAAATCTTGAAAATAAATCTGTCAGATGGGTACAAATGAAGACCCTGTGCCAAAAAAAAGGTATCAATGAGTCCCTGGAACCGATTCTCTGGTGCATAATGGTTTCTTTGGTCAGGATCAGACTGTGTTAGCATAAGTTTTCCATTAGCAGGCAAAATAGATCGTGATATCGGTAATATCCAATATACATTCTGTACGTATTTCGTGAGTTCCCACCCCATTAGTAGATTTCCCCTCTTCTTTCTTCTCTCCCTTGACACACTCGATTCGAGAAAGAAAAGAGATCGTATGGATTTTTTGGTGATTTCGCTAATTGGATGAATTTACGAGGGACCATTTCTGGCCCCGTAAACCTGCGATTCTTACTGCGTTCGTAATGAACCCACCGGAACTGTTCAGAATTTCTAAATTTCAAGACGAAGAAGACGGAAAGGACGAAGATGACACACCAATGACGACGATAATGAGAGCAAGAAGCGGCTATCGAGTCGACCAAACCATTTACGATCGACTCTCAAGTTCGAATACTAAAGTAAGTGCAAGGGTAATTATCAAATAAGAACTTGTAGTCGACCTTCCAGTTTAATTTAGATGTGCCCTGATTTATAGTCACTTAATTACGATTTTTCGTATTTCTTGATGCTTCTTTTTCGTTCGTTTCTCATTGTTTTATCATTGTGTTTACTTCAGTAGATTATAGCATTTTATTTTCTATTGAGAATGTCAGAAAAGAAATTTACTTCAAGGTCGATAATCGACCTCTCTCTTGTGATATCCGCATTTACCCTATGTTCTTTCCATGGCCCATTTTCGAGATTGGCGAAACCGAAAATAATTAGCCGCGCAAATATGGTCTTATTTATCCATCAATTTTTCGCTCCAGCGACCAGTCGATTCTCGCTACGAGAATACACACATAGAAATGTAGGAGAGTATGCGTAAATGCATACAGATGTATTTATGAGTGCGCTGTCCGTCCATTTATTTTGGGGTACATGCAGGACGAAGGGTGTGACACCCTAACGATGGGGTCCCATATGCTCAATGCAGTAAGACCTCTACCGCGGCTGAGTGTGTTTTGATTTTCCTAATAGACGCATTGGGAAATAGGGCCTAGAAATGCAGTCAATATGCGACAAGCTCAACCAATGACTGGTTATTTTTAGAAGTCCAGTTTACGTAATAGGCAAAGATACTTGAAAAGGAATCACACATACTTGATAATTAAGGAAAAGATAAAATCACGCCTTAGAAATTTTGTTTAAAAGACTTCCGGCAAGTTAGGGATAAAACGTTTAAAATAATTTAATGCTTCTCAATCAAATGCTTATTAATTGCTTGACCAGACACAATGTTGTACACACTTTGCGTGTGCGTTTCGCTTTGAATTGCTCGTACACGAGTGTTTGATAACTTCCCCTCCCGTTTTATATCAAGCGACATAATAATGTGTTCAGACCTATCATTATACTTCTTATCAACAGAAATCATTTCAATTCTCATCAAGAAGACCAGACTTAATGAACATCACATGAATAACATTGACATATTTCTGATTAATAAGCATAGCATGTTGATAAAGGGTACATCTCACACGATATTCATTACCCAGCTCGTTAGTTATCTGTACTTTAGCAGGTGAATGTCTCTTCACAAAGAACATGAATAAGCTCTTCTTTACAATTACTTGATTAGAACCTTTTTTTAACGTCCTTAAATATTTACAATCGTGTAATCTCTAGATTATCACATAAGTGAATCTTTCCCAGAATCGAGTCCAGAATTGAAGTTATAGATAAAGTTCATATTCTTGTATCACTCTGATTCAAGAGGAGAGAAAGGACCAGCACAACAACGAGGCACTGGTTGGTCAGATTTGCATGCATCAACGTGACAAGCGCGACTGATTGTCAATCCGTATGTCATTGTGACGTCAGTCAAACCACTCTACCACCCGGATGTCCGCCACCAGTCGCAATCAATTAAGGTAACGATTGATTGTTACGCGTTTGGACTAGAACGCAGAAAATATCCTGTCCCCGAATTCACCCAATCGATTTACAAAAATGTAGACATTTTCGAAAAATGATTTCACAATTCGGTATTACCAGATCATGATATCAAAGAATTATCTAACATCAATTAATTGACTCTTAAATAATGTCTTCTGCTTGAAATGGTTATTTATCTTTTTAATGGTTGACAGAGAGCCTTGAAGGATTTCAAGAGGGACAAATCGAGAGGGTGAGAGTACGGAGGGTACAATACCCTATGATCGATGCCGAAATTAGGGGGTTGCCTGTCGACTGAAACAAAGTTAACCAATCACAATATCGGAACGGCAGTTTTTTCGTTCTTGGTTAATGCTTTGTACGCTTGCCGGATTTTTTCAGTGATACTTGTTTTTGAATCGCAAGCAAGTGCCCACAGATGAGCGAATAAGGGTACGAGAGAAGAGGAAGATTCCCGTAATTATGTAACACCATCAGTCTCATGGGATTTGTCAGACTAGAGGACCACTGCCGCCACTGTAGACCACGACAATGCCGTTTTAATTATGCATGTTAATTGCTTTCCGAGCGTCCAGCGTATAATACGTGCTTCTCTAGATCTATTCTCACCTCCTATGCTCTCTGCCTTTAAACGAGGTCTGAAACCCATTGCTCAAATTCTGCAAAAATTATAACAGTATTATGCCACTTGAAAAACGGCTATATATTCATGTCTGTGTTAAAAGAAAATATTTTCGGATCTGAGATGCAAGTTATGACATACGTCTCACTTGAAAAAATGGCCTCGAGGTATAAGGTTGATAGAAGGCAACAAAGGAGTGAGAATGTAGTGGAGAGCGAGGTGGTGAGTTCCCAGAGGGTGGTTCTCTTTGTTTACTTGGAGGTGCTCGATTCAGAGTGCGGCGTACCAAGGTTTGTACTTTCGGTTTACAGTCGAGCGAGCATGTCACAATTCACGATGGTCGCTTCAATCAAAGTGGTATTGATAGCCCTCGCCTACTCTCCGCCTACTATTGTGGTCTTTGAAAGTCCAAAAATCTATTAGCTTGGTCATATAGGTGTAGACTCTTTGGCAGCGAGATTGACAATGATGAAAAGAACTCGGTACAGTGATAAAGAGGTACATATATAGATGGTTGATTGAAAAAAGCCAACAATAAAAAACGTTGTTGTTGCAAAGAGACTTCTCTCGAATGAATGTCAAGAGGGAAGAAGGTCAAACATTGAATCCACATGAAATTAAGCTATGGGGGCATTTTACGTGACACGCGACCTGGTAACCATACTGCATTTATCCAAAGTGGCTTCGAGGTTACGTGCGTGCTCAGTGCGTCAAATATTTTCTAGATTAATTTCTCCTCATCGCATGTCGGATCAGACCAACCCACTTAATCTCTCAGTTGACTGCTTTTTATGTAATTTGTTATATGCGCAAAATGGAATCGAAAGTGCGATGTGTACTTTATGTAGATATAATGTTGATAGATATTATGTTGATAGATATTGTGTTGTCTGAAAAATTGTTTGTTAATGAAGAAAAATTGAGAGCGAGCAAAAAAGAGTTTGATAGCAGTCTGAGGAAGATTTTTCTTTGAGAGGAATAATACAACAGTGGTTGAGCTCCACTGAGCACAAGATGTCCTCCTGAAGACTATCTCGGCCCAGGTCCCGCGGGAAACCTCTTCCTTCCGAGCGTTCCTATCTCAAGACACTATAGCCTATTCAGATACCAGGCTCACTCTACTCTACCATGTTAGCCAGGATACGAGAGCCTGGAGAATCCTGCAATGTTTCCTAGTACGGGCCACCCCGTATAGAGAGCAAGGGATGAGTAGGGCTGAGTACGGATACTCTTCCACCCTGTATCAAGGTGGATAGCCCCTTCCCCCATCTACCTCGTAGACAACGTATTTTGCAAGCCTAAATATCCCTGGATTCTACTCACGAGGTTATCCTATCTTCGGCAACACGTGTAACTCCATATCGGCATCATATTTCCTAACCTTCGCCAACAGATTTCAAAATGCTTTTACATTTTTGATTCTGATAGGATCTATAATATTATAGCAGAATCAATTTATTCAAAATTCAATTTCAAGGTCTTCAGTCAATAAATGTTTCTCTAGTCTATAAACATTGGGTATCTTTAGATTAGAAATATGTCTGCTTTCCAGCGAGAATAAAATAGCGGAAAGAATATCGATGTGCATAAAGTATGATAATAAATAAAATAGTGATTTCGATTTTGGCCGATTTCCGTTCAAGTTGTAAGAGATTCTATTATGAAATTGGTTAGATGTGTCCTCACGAGGTCCTTGTGCGATAATAGATGTATTGAAAGTAATAAACTCACCGATCGATGATAACTGGATCACTAGGAGTTTCATTCCTATTTCCGCAACTCTTTTTATCACAGCAACGACTAGAAAAATAGTTTCAAAGATTTTATTAATTGCTGAACAAAGTAGATGACGACAAATAATTAAAATATTTCGAAAGTTGCTTTGTTTGAAATAAACACCCTTCTGTCTCTATATAGCATTCTTCATGGGGCAGTTAGTGAATCCACAGTCCCATGGGTCTATGAGTCAGCTAACTCTTGAATTCTAATAATACACTACAGTATGAGTATTTACCAACTAGGGTGAAATAAAAAATACTGTGTATTTTTTAAATTATAATTTTCTAGCTGCTTTTGTCACATTTTTTAAAAATACATTAGAACAAAAATTTCTAATCAACCAACCTGCACATCACTTCGTGAGTCAGCAAAACACGACACATTTCAGGGTTTTTGTCCTGACCCTCGTACATAATAGCCTGTAAAAAGATAAAGAAAAAACAAGTGTTATTTTATGCGAGGAAATTGCGTGAAATATTGCACTAGAACTTGTACACTGAGAAAAATGTTTGGTTCGGACAACCAAACGTTTTGTTGTCCGATCCAAACAGTTTTCTCAGTGTAGAAGAAAGTAAACATATACTTTAGTGTAAGAAAGTAAATCATATACTTTTTAAATCAATTTAGTTCGAATAGTATTTACAGTGTAAATTTAGACACTATCTAGAACAGACAATACATAGAGGAGTTTGGTGTCTGCATGGTTGCCACTGAAGGGAGATGCGTCCCGCAGGACTACGCATGTAAGCCCTGGGCGGCGAAAGCAAATCCGTTAAGCTTCCTTCACGACCTTCTGATTGATTTTTATTTAATGACAACACGTTGTTACCCTGTGTTCATGTATTTATGGATGGGGATGCTGGCCGCGGATTACCCGTGGAATAATAAAGCTCGAGAGGATTCTCTGGCTTTGATCTTGCTGAAGCCCTTCCAAGTCTTCGACACTGAGAAAACTTTGCGGAAGAATTTCAAGGTTCATCGCAACAAGCAATGCAAAATAAACTGCTTGATAATTTTCAACTAATTAAGAAAATATTGCAGAGTAAAATTGCAGCTTAATCAAATAATGATACCTAATTAAATAATATATAATGACCAATACAAACTCATTAAGCAGAGTAGTTGTTTTAAATTGTTATGCAAAGTGACAATAACAATATTTTGAAAGCTGAGGGGGTCGAAGAATTATTGAAGAATTATTTCGACGAGAGGGTGAAGGATTCATGAAGAGTAATCAAGGTGGAAAAGAAGAATATGAGAGAGCTTATAAGGAAGAAGTACCCCATCGTTTCGTGCAGTAGAATTACTGCTGGTGGACTAATAGTAAAAAGTCATGCGAACTTATTTGTACCTCGAATAATTAACATAAGTGTTCACCTTGTGCAAGTTAACCCGTGAAACGATAAGGGTATCGTTCCACTTGGAGTAGAGAGTAGGTCAATTAAGTTTTTATGACTGCATTTAATAATATTAATTGACTTTGAGCAAACTTTGATATCAATTTTGCACTAGTATATGCTAAAAATGGCCTCAAGTTGTAGAATAGTTCCTTCTACGATAATTTTAATTCAATGTTAAAGAAACAAAAACAAAAAAGAAACAAAATTACGGCTTCAAATCTGATAAGCGAAATAGCCAGCTCGAGCGTATTGCAATATAAACCGACACTATCGTCAGTATTGTCTCTTTCTGCACTAATTTACTCATTAGAAGTTCAAACACGTAGATCGAGCACTTGGTACTTTCGTTGCTTATAGGGGAATTAAAGGTTATTATTTCATGCGACGTTTTGCACCTGCATTCGTATATTCATAGTGCATAATCACTGTTTAAACATGCATTGATGTATAAGCATACACCCACACTAGAGTGAAGCATCGTGCGACGACAAAACACGCGACATTATTTGCATGGAGTCCATTACACCAGCAACTATGTTTTATTTACTCTTTCTTCCTCTGCGCGGACCAACAATTTGAGGCAATTACTTTTGCACTCCTCTCATTTTTCTCTTTTACAAATAGCTTCTGCGGAAATCTATTAATTCCTTTTCCAATAATGAACTTTCTAGTTAGGCGAATACACTGAGAAACTTTATTTCAAGAAGTGATAAAACTGATTTAATATTTAGTATAATATCGTTTCGAAATGAGTAAAACAAGGTTTGCGTATCGGAAATTAATAAAGTGTCCAATCATAATTGAATTTGGGATCGCTCAGTCATCGGAAATACATAAAGGTCTTCTGAAACGAATATGTGAAAAACCGAGATTGAGTATTTCGATTTCTGATACTTGAAAATGGAGATTCAAAATATTTCGTATAATTTATTTGGAATTACTCTTTATGTAAAACTACGTCTTATAGATATTGATGTTTAAGAAAGTAGAAGTGGAAAGTGGTTCAAGGACAAGGGCGCGATTCGATCCCAAAAGAGGTTTAAAAGCAGTTATGTGAAGTTAGAAGTCTCGATAGCTGTTCCTTCGAGTTAACCCTACAGTAACTCTAGTCCCAGAAGAGGTTCTTTGAGTGTCCCTAGACAAATCTCTTTCTCGCTTCAGTAGGATAACCCATAGTTACGGCATCCCAAGTCGCAGACGAGAACTATATGGAAGAGGGTAAAAGCAACCACGACAGTCGACGTGGCGTGTCCTGGGGGTGCGACCAGTCAAGATCAGTCCCGCGGGGGCCTTTCTTCGCCGCCATCAAGTCCCACCAGGAAACACACTCTTTACCCGCTCCCAACCATCCGATTCCCACGGGAATTACTTACCAAGGACTAATAGCGAATTGGTTCGAGCCTGTTTCTTCAACTCGACTCGAACATAGACAGAACAAGAGGCTACATGGGGGAAGATTAAGAAAAAAAAATCGTCGAGAGGAAATCATAATGACCCATCAGGAATGCGTTTTCTCTTCGATTCCTATCTCGTTCGAGCTGCAGGTTAAACCCCCAGGGCTGGAGAACGTCGCGAATTGTCAGAGAACGACTCCTGATTGGATCCGGTTCGTGCCCTTTTTCTGGCTTGACTTTTTAGTTCGTTATACTGCCGTCATAACTGGTTTCAATTATCGATACGCTTTGCACTAAATCATCTCGCCTGACAGACGACGATGCATCTTTCAGCTTTGCATCGGACGTATAATAGATACTTTTTTTCCAGATTAAGGGGAAGTTGATTTAATCTTAAAGATGCCCTGTTCCTTCGACTCGACTCGACCTTTTGTGGTTGCCTGGCGCAGCTGACTGGCGATTATCATCCCAAAGTATACATACTTGAAAAAGCAAATGACTTTTTTTCTCTGGCTCTTTTACACACGAAATTACTACTCGATCCGCAAACTTATTAAGAATTATTTCCAGATTCGCATTAGAAATTCAGCCATCTTTCTTCCATGTCGTGTCAGTTGGCTGCAAGAAAGAAATACTACATTAAAACTGCTTCTACCTCTTTGTATCCTTCATTAGATGCATAGAAAGGCACATTTCATCAGAAATGTGCTTTCTTACTGAATGAAGTCGCGGAATCCAGAAATTATGTAACTAAATGTAATTAAGTTTGTAATAAATCAGAGGGTGCACTCAAATTATTATTCAATGGTTATGCAATACTGGAATCATAGCTCAAAATCATATTTTTACGCAGCAAATTTATATTTGATGCGAAAAGTAAAACTTAGGTTGGAAATTTAAATCTTGTTTATCAGGCGAATGGGATCGCTTATCAAAGACATATCGCTCATCGTCAAGGCAAACATATCCGATTATCGAAAGAGTGAATCACGTTTTATTACAGCTGTTAAGGAAAACAGTAAAGAACCGTGGAAATAAAACCGATCTGCCAGCATACTATACCCTAGAAGAAAGGTGAAGGGAGTAGCGGAGAAGGGCGAAGATAAATTCGAAGATAGTCATTCAAATCTGCCTGTAATGATTTCCATCCCGAATCGATTCCAAAGTCCCCTGGGAATCCCGTGTATCGGCTGAGAGCGACCCTCTAGTTCTATCATATAGGGCCGATGAACAACACACCTACAATGTTACCCCCTCTAACTTTTATGGTAGAGCTGCATTGCGAGGGTTGCAGCCTCTTTTTCTCTCCTTATCTACCAGGGATTAACTTATCTCGGGCTTATTATTTTCTTAATCTACGGTTAAATACTCATATTTTAGTATTAGCTTCGCTTTTGATCGATATACGATTCGTCGTACCAGCGGATTTGTGCTCGGGTCTCGAGCAAAGTTCACATGTCTTCAGAATCGGTCACTTTATTCGGATTCACAAATTTTGTATTTTTTTTTTTGTATTTTTATATTATGTCTTCCAAATTATTAAAGAAGTTAAAAATAAGTTTTAAAAAATGCAAATCCTTGGGAAAATGATGAAATATGTGAGATTGTTCTATAGCTTAAATATAAGCTCGTTCACGAGTGCGTGTTGGGGTTGAAACTTGCAAGTAGGAAGAGCTTATAACGGGGTTACGAGTTACGTACAATTTCCTGTTGTTCATTCATTTAAAATAACGGCGCACCGTGAACCCCTCTCGCTCTGAACTGTAAATGTTTTCCCGGAACTAATTAGCATTTAGCATTTTTAATCCGGCGAAAAGCTCGCTCGTACTACTCTGGTTCACGAATACTTGTTTCAATTCGTTAGAAATGGTTTTGGTATTAGCGTGATTCACGACGGTCGCTTATCAAAATTCTAAATATTTACACTTTTAACAGCCTCTAGCAGTAAAATTTTTTCGAATTGCAAAAACGCACGGAAAAAAGAGTATTCGAGTAAATGTCAAAAATTACCATTTTTTTGACAAAAATCGATATAAATGTTAAAAACTATTGTTTTAATTTTGAATTTTGACCACTTACTCATGTTTACTATATAAATGATAACATTCGACAAAAAAATTAACTGAAATACAATTGGCACATATTGATTTGCTGGTCTCTTAAAACTTTACAAAAAATTTCAAAATTCGTTAAAATCTCTTAAAATATTCTTAGAAACCTCTTGAAATTCGTTAAAATTTGTGAAAATATCTAAAAATTCTCAGAAATCCTAAAAAAATTTCACAAAATCCTTAAAAATTCTACAAAATTTTTTAAAAATCAGAAAAATATCTAAGGATTTAGTGAAAGCCAAACTACATGGAGGTTTTGTTACCATCTAAAGAGATGTAGCATTCAAAGGTATGATATTTTAGTAAACACAGTAGTGTTATTGGAAATTGAATGTGGGAGAATATATTCCTATTAGACCATATAAGTGGTATATATTGGACTACCTGCGTACGAAACGATTGGCCGAATGGCGAGGAAATTGAAGAAAATCTTAAAGGTTGGAGGGTTTCGATTCGAGCTCCCCTGAACCGTTCGTGTAGCCAATTATTGCGGATTTATAACCGAGAACCTCATTCTACCGGCAAGCGCTCTGGCCGAGGCGCATTTTCCAAATCGGGAGAATCGCGCGATTTACATGCCGTTATAAACTCGTATTTGACTCGTAAAACTCGCCATTTACGCCCGACTTTGCTTTCACGTGTTAGATAGTTCGAGTCTTTCAATAGTATAGACGATTACCATCGTTTCGTTCGCTCGAATACAATGCGAAAGGACAGACTTGATTCACGAATTTACACAACGACTTTTACTCTTTATGACTACTATCGATGAGGAACGAGACTTATTGAAACAATGCTGCAGAAATTCTATTTTTTCCAATACACATTCGGATCCGGTTAAAGTATCAATTGAATTTGATTAATTCAACAGGTTCCTATTCTAAAAAGATCATACGTACACAGAAAAAAGAAATTAGGTGAATTTACCATTTAAAACAGTCAACATACGCTCTGAATGCATTTTTCCTGGAATTTAGTAACTTTTACTATTTAAAATTGTAATTTTTGTCAAGAAAATTGTAAACCCTGCTATTTTCTTTGTAAAAGTTACAATTTGAAATAGTAAAACTTAGTAAATTCCAGGAAAAAGGCGCATTTTTACTATTTTAAATGGTAAATTCAGCCTTTTCTTTTTTTTTTTCCGTGTATCGAATATCGAAAAGTGTAACGCTGAAGATACACTTAAAAAAAACTACTATTTTTTATAAATATATATTACTTTCTGAAAATTTGTTAAGTTTTTAAAATTCATAATATTCATAATAAATATTATTACTATAAAACTGAAATTAAAAAAAAAAATCTTAATTACATCTGTTAGGAAAGAAGGAATAAAATATCATAAATTAAAACATAAAAAATAAATAAATGCGCGCGCGTTTGATCTTGTACTATAAATAAATGATAACCAACAAATAAAACTTCTGCTTGAACATATTATATTCAGTAAAACGAATGCAATTCTGGGACGAGTTCACGCCGATTAATAAAAGAAATGGATCGCGAATCGTCGACCCGTCTCTGCCAGTGCAAGGCAACCACGGCTTAGTAATTTAATCAGCTAAAACTAACATCGACTCTACTTCCTTCGACCCTCTCCCTTCTTTTGTACCTAGTTACACTACCGACCGACCCCAAGATGATTTAATCTTGCTAAAACGGTCGCGCTTACCTATAGGCACTTACGAAGCCGAGTTCGCGACGCGATACAAAATAATTTGACAAAGTAGATAACGTCTGCTATTTTGGATAGCTGGTCACATGATTTATTAGCTTCATCAGCCAACAAACACTTTCATTCTATTTTTATTTTATATCCTATTTTTTATGGTTCTTGAGAATTGGTTTGTTTATTTTGTTCGGTGCTTTCTCGCTCGGCCTCGTTCCGTGGAGGGGGTAAGTGGCTGCGTGGTGACTAGCTGGAAGTTCCAATGCCAAAATAATTTAGCTGCTTTACTTTACTTTAAATAGTTCTATCATTTACGGAATCTGATGTAGTAAAATATGTCTTTGTATGAAAATATTATAGTAGGTGCGAATGTCAAGTTGTCTGTAAAACGACAGGACTAAAAAAGCACCCTCGTAGACATAAAGTCCTTATCCTGCTCGTAATCTGTCGGCGTATTTGCGTTTGCTCGAAGGTTATGATCCTTCTTAGGGTGCTATCGTCGCGTCAGGATCTCCCGGTCCTTTGAGGGTGGGGATGGGTGGTGAACACGTGGTTCCCGTACGTATACATCGAGGGTTCGCCACGTGGCGCAGATAACGGAACGCTACAGCCGCGCATTGCTGGTATTCTGGGGCTAGAATCAACCCCCCGGAAAATTAAGTGCTTGTACGGACGACGATAACGCCACTTTAGCGAGCATGCGCCACACCAAAGAAGCGCGATTTGTCCCGACAATGAGTGCGCGCTCAACCGGAAGTTGCTTTACAAGTATCACGACTAGTAGAATGCAATTTTAATACGCAATTTTTGGTGGTAAAACTTACAGGGGTTCAAGAAAGTACCAATGACTTCATTAAGCTAAGGATTTTTTTGGACATGATTTTTTGAAGATGAAAAATGTGACAAATGAGAAACGTAATCGATTCCAGATTCGTTTTTGCAAGTTGTAGCTTGAAACTGATTTCCTACTGGAAGATTAAACTTTAATGCAATGTAAAGTTGAGTCTCACCTGTTTGGTAACGGAGTCTATTAACCTGACGAAGATGTCCTGCTCTTGCCTGACACCTGAAACAAAAAGAACGGCAGTGTTTTAATGTGAAGTATTTTATTAAAGGAACCTGGTTAAACGAGTCAAAGATGTACAGCATGTTTCAATAGTATTACTCAAATAAATTATTTTTTTGTAACAGAGGGGAGAAAAAATATCATCTGGGCCACAGGGGAAGGGATTTTTTTAAGTCTTGATTTTAAGGCATGGAAATATTTGTGGATTGCTTGGTTGACATTCCTCACGTAATATACGCTGAAGTGGCTTTTGTCTTGCATGTACATTGTACAATGTACAGTAAGCTTTGTAATCCCAACATAAGACTTCTAGACTCTGTTGGCCGCCAGCCGGCTGAGGTCTACCTCGTTTGTACTCTACTTACTTACCCCGCATAACGTTCATACCACGGATTATGATAGTCCACCCGAAACTAGCTCACAAATTACTTTGAGAAACCTTCGCGGCTTACCGGAAGTTACCTTTGTGGCTGCACTATCTTCCCGGTTTCATGTGGAAGCTCATATATTATATTAACTGAAGACATTTACAAGATAGAAATGAATATGGAGATTCTCGAAAAACAAATTAAGATTGCATACCTATCAAGAAACATTTATTTATCGAATAACATCGTAAAAATCTTGTTTTTATTCAGCTAGAAGAAGATAGAGAGTTCTTGTTCAGTGATAAATTTACTGTGAAATTACTTGCTTATAAACTCGCATATTTTTGCTCCCCTTTTTCTCGTTTGAATTATTTCTTCCCATATTTTATTGAATGTTTCAAGCGGGAGTTAGAAAGACAACGAGAGAAAAGAAGGCGAAAAAGAAGGAGAAAGAGAAGCCCGAGATGACAAAAAGAAGTAAGGCCCAATATGGAGGGACTTTGAAGCTCGCGAAGACTGTTGGATGGGATCGCTCCTTATTTATTATTTAATTATAGATTTATTACCTAGTCGGCAGATCGGAGATGTGATGACGTGAACACCTGTACATGAATGTAAGCGAGCAAACTCTTTAACATCCGCAATTTGTCTTGAGAATATGGAGAGCCCGAACTTTGTTTTTATATGTTACAAAACTTTTTTACAAGTTTAGATACCACAGAAAAATCTCCAATGAAATTCTCTTGAAAGAACTATAAAACTATCGAGTTCTAGATTAGGAAAAGCAAGTACAATTTTCTTTGACCCGATATTTTATTGATTCCATTTTATTTTATTGATTCAAGTTGTACTTTTTTAAAGACAAGTACGCATTGGGACTTTCGGTTGAAGAAATTGATGAAAATATGTCCAAAAGAAGAGGCAAAGAGAGTCCAGTCGCGGTTCCAAAGATGTGCATCAGTTTTTCTTACTTTTGCAACAGTTAGTTATTTCTTGTTCGCGATGTTGGCAACACGTTTTAGTGTCCGTAGATGGAAGGACGGCCCTTCAGAAAGTCCAGCGACAAAAATCTCGCATTGATCGATCGGAACTCAACAGAATGGACAAAAAGATTCACACAGGAGGGAGAAAGAGGGAAAGAAGGAACCTAGTAAGAAAGCCCAGTGGATTTTATGATCCATGTGAGAAGAAAACATATATGGCACTTGGCTCACAAAAACAGAGCCACTTGTTTCAAAATCATGACTTTCTTGCGTTTTAACCTTAATGAAAATTCAAACGGATGTATACTAGCACTTGTCTACGCTTTCACGAGGAAAGTCCGATTGATGTAATATAGGATAATAAAATTATTTGCACTGAACTATATATAAAGTAAAACAACTACCAGTCATTAAATAAAGTACTCTTTGAAGTAGGAAATTTATTTACTCACCATTCGCATAAAGAAGCTGTAAACGATATTGAATTCCATTGTTGGTTTTCTGGCCTTCGGATTCCTGCAATTTGAAAAACGAATAGAATTTTAAGATATGTTGCGAACGCTAGATTCAATATATAAATTGTAGAAAATTTAATAGTTTCAGCTCCAAACGACCAACCAGAGACCCATGACTACTCTGCACTTCAAAATAGTGGAAAACTCCATAGAAAGAGTAAGGGGGGTAAAAAGGGACCCTGGGTGGTCTAGGTACAAACGAAACTCAGTACAATTCTTGACCTCAGCTGATTGAGACGCGTCTTGACACCTTCTCCTTTTTTATCTTTGCTCCATTTTGAATTTATATTTCTTTTTCATTTATGCTTTTCTAAACTGTAATTTCTTGTGCATTAACTTTCTGTAAATCAATTAACTTTGAACACCGCAAATAACAGAATCTAATCATTATTAACATCTGAGAATATCAATTTGAACCCTTCTAAACTTGTGTGTGTGTGATACCTTTGTGACAATAAATCTGTTTAATATTATTTCGCGAGTGTTTAATCCTCATTTGAACTCCTCTAATATATTCATCCACGTTTCACCTCTTTTATAATTATCAATAGATGCGATATTTAAAAATGATGATGTCATGAAGTTAATCGCTTTTTCGTCATTTATTTTAGATAAAATTCAAAATGAATAACTGTACTTTTTACGATATTGTACAGTGTGCTTTTTCGTGCAGTGTTGTCATTGATCACGACATACATTAGGTCGCAGGTTACCATCTTGCTTGACTCGAGATTCCTCTTTGTTTAATTAAAAGCAACGAGAAATACAGTACATGACTTCTCTCTCTTTCTTTTTCCTATCTCACACTAATTATTAATTTCTTGATGCGCCCATAAGAGCACTGCTATTACGCATCGCGTGGCTTCTGATGCATAATTATCTTGCCCTTTTGACGAGTCATGCGTGCATCGCACCATCTGCCGTTGTCAGTAATGCATTTTTAACAATCTACCCCGGTAACCAAAGCCCTCGACTTTTTTCAAGAATTCACCGATATTTACCACATTGTCGTTGAAAGAGGCACGAAGCTAAATGGGAGGCATGAAATCAGGCTCGCCACACTTTATTTAATGGATATTGGTTTCATATTCATGTCTCCATTTGTTTCTCTTCACTTTATTCCTCACTTTATTCCTTATTAGTGATCGGAAAATTTCCTAAATTTAGCATAATCACATTTACCTCTTTGATGTTTAGTGAAAAGAGAAAATTGCTTCACTTTATTTTGCCACCCTGAAAATGTTTACGAGTATGATAAAGCGGCTGTTTTCATCCTGATGGGTATGTAGGTTCAGCTGGTTCATCTTAAATAATGGAGTGACGTGGAAATATGTAAATTCCTGCAGAGTTGGGTGGGAGGTATGTGGTTGATGGAACAGTGGTAGGTAGAAGCGAGTCGCCTGTGCTCAGGGTTGATGTATGTCCGTGGTGCATGACCCTAATTAATAGGGAGGCCACGCGATGCAACTGTCCGGCGGCGTGAATTATATACGTATAAGAGCAAGAGTGAGAGGAATAGAAGAGACGAAAAGCAGAAGAAGATAGAGAGAGACGGAGATTACATCCAACACATTTACGAACGTGGTGTAAACACTAGCACGTGGTCATGTGTAATTAGTTAAGTAGGTTGACCAGTGCGTTAAATTGCACATGCCTGAGTAACCAGGTGACTATTTCGTGAAATCATGAGTGCAGAAATTTAGGAGTAATTGGCTTGACCTTCTCTGATGCTTCATACTGCAAGTCCTTTCGAAAATGCAAACGAACTTCACCTGAGAAAACAATCTGCATGGTTTTGAGATTGTGTGCTCTTAACGTTATAAAAGAAATAACTTGAAGTAAACCATTTTTCACATTTTTTTCAACATTTCGAGTTAAGGTGCATTCTCTTCTTTGCGGAACTTGAGCTGGTTTTTCATGAATTCTACCATGTCGAATTAAGCTACGATTTATGGCATCGAGATTTATTACTCGGTTTTTCCCTCGTTATACTTCCGAGATGGGTTATAGGTTGCGAATCACATTCAGAGAGTCTACTTGATAGTGGATATATAGAAAAGGTTGTAACTATTATGGTTTATATGTTAGTTTTTCCGGATATTAGGTATGTGAGAAAAAAAAATAGGAATAATGATAGAAGTAAAATAAGGGGTTATCCGAATTTAATTTGACATAAATTGGGTCTTTGCTCTTCATGTAACTGTAGTCAATTACAACTCTGTGTTCATTTGTCAGTCTGTCGGTACCACATATGCAACGATCTCTCTTGTGTAACAACCGTGCTGTTCCGAGTCATGAACTGTTTCTCCTTAAAGAGCCACAGTAATTGACCAAAACAGAGTGCAGTTCTGCGAACCGGATCATTGACAATTGGATTCCGGTTTAGGGAATTTTATCGAAAAACGAAGAGATTGTCGCAAGATGATAGAAAATTAAAACAAAAGTTTCTTGAAAATAGTGTGTCAATTCCTTCATCGTTTTCAAAGGTGATTTTTGTGATATATAAAAAAGAGAACAATGGAAAAACCCCGACTCATTGAAATAGATATTGCGTGAGCAATTCCTATTCCGTTGTTTCTATTCGCCTCTCTCATGACCAATGGATTTCCGTCTGTCCAGCTAATCGTTAGAATAGCTGTACATGTGAAACCTACAGCCTAAAGAGTTGTATATACATGTAGAGTTGTACATATATGTAGTTGCGCGCGCGTATAGGCGGAGCCGTTTAATATTTGACGTCAGTACAATACAAACGGCAATTCGGCAATTATCGAGATAAGCTCTAAAGGATCTCTATCACTTTTTCCCTTATCCTTACACCGCCGGCAACACTATCAAGGACATTTACATTTTTTGCACGAAACAAATGCCATTGTTGAAGTGCGAAATTAATTTTTTCACCTGATGATTATAACTTGGCTCTTGCAAATATAGGAAAATGATACACAATAATAAAACTGTGAGATATAGTCTTACCTGGTCCTTTTCCACAAATCCAATGAAGGCCGTCCTTTCGATTTCAATCGGCTGTCCCCCTCGATCGTAGAGAGCAATAACAAAGTGGAAAAAGTTACTCTTCCTTAAATTGCTCGGAGGCTGTTTCTCGAAATGGGCTCTACCTACTCCAACCCTGCAATTCAAAAAGTCATAAACTATTAAGTTGCTGAAACGACAGACACCAGACAAAAAATTTAAAGGAAAGTTTTCTTCTTTTCGATTAATTGGTTATCTCTGAAGAATCCCGTGTAGAAAAATTAATAAATTGCTTTGCCACTGCTGGTTTGTTAAATTTAACGTGTTAAATTTGAAGTGTTTATCTTTTGTAGCAGCTAGTGATGTGCAAAGATGGTACATAGGACAGTTTAGTAGGGCGAACTTGAAACCGATTTGTCTTTTGAATGCAGTAAGGAGTAAGACTGTCCAGATCGTTGGAGAGAAAGACAAACGAGGCCGACCAAGGGGTAGTGCGCAGGTGGCTCTGACGCCTTAAAATCCCATTAAGGTCTCATGTGCCGAGATTAGGCCGCCGGACTCCAGTGCCATCTTTGAGTAATGGCACAGAAAGTCCCCCTTTTCGTATACGTCGCGTGATTTAGTCCGTTGTTCTATATGCTTACACATTTGTAATGTCAATAGAAAAACAGCATTTCCAATCAGAGATAGGAAAACTTTATATTTTATATTTCTCTATAAGAAAAATTGTTCCTAAAGTAAAATTAATTGCAATGCGTAGACATGCATTTTAAGAAAAGATGCAGCATTAAAGGTCACGATGGATGAGGAAATGTTTGGAACAGCTTCTGCTATTTCGAAAGGAACTCGTAAAAATACCCAAATTCTCTGGAGACCTGCCATCTCTCATCTTCGAAACTAAGGGTGCGACTGCCTGGTTACAGTCAAAGTGCAGGCAAGAAAAGCGAGAGGCGGCGACAGAAAGTGTGAGAGTGCATACCGAAGAACAATTTGGCAACAATTTTTCAAACTGTCAAAATAGTTACCGCTACAGTCCCATGAGGGCACTTTAGTCATTCCGGTGTCCCTTCTTCAAAAATATATTCCATCACGACTATCTTTATCCTTTTCTTTATGAATTTGTAATCCTTGTAGCTTTGTGTAAGAGTCAAAACAATTGGCATGGAATTTTCTATGTTAAAATGTAAAAAAAAATTTAATATTATGTCTACTACTATAAATTTTTCAGTACGTAATATTTACGGCACAAATATATATCTTCTGTGGATTGAACGAGAGTGAAACGAGCATTGAAAAGGATATAAACTGCGTACTCTATATATATACCAAATGGTTTGTAAAATTTAATGCGGAATACGAGGCACGTTTCGAACGATCGAATGTAACGAGGGACAACGAGACGTGCTTTTTCGTGGATCCGGTTGTCGGGTTCAGCCGAGCTGATTTTGTCGCCTTTTTTCCCGCAATTAAGTCAACCACCTGAATATTTAACACTGAACTAACGTGCATACCCCCTCTTACCGCTTTTCAACACTTCTTACTCTTCCGAGTCTTTGAATGGTATCTTATTAAAAGAGCAACGAGATTTATCATCATTAATTCAATTAAAACATACTTTGCTCCACTTTATTTTAAAAACTTTTTACTCTATGTGTATACAGATGTACGAACGTTATTTATATACATGCATATGTTTCTGAAATCCGCTTATCTTGAATCCGTGATTCAAATCGACTTTAATCGCTTCAGATTGGCCTCTACTCATGGGTAATGGTTGATCATAAAAATTCATCTATTGCGCGAAAACTGTATTATCGGTGACCGCGATCGAGCCACTGACCAGCGATAAAACTATCGTTTCGAAGGGTTGGTGGATTCTCGATGGCGGAAAACTGAATCGAGTGCCACGAAAATGAATAGCGGCAGTTTTACAGCACATTTGCGAAATAAATGATGGTATCGGCGGTGCGTTTGTCACGCCAGGTGGAGGGTCACCGAATTGGGAGGCTGGGGGGTCTCACACTAGAATCATGGAAGAGGGGGCGAGGAAGAGACGAGGGCTCTGATCGGGCCAGATGGGGATGAGGTGATATACTGCCTGTGTCGATAATTATCGGTGGCTGATTAACCGGTCGCCGGTTCGCGCCCCATAACTCTCAACGTCCGATTATTTTGTCCCGTTCGCCATGCACCAGTTCCTATAACGTGTGGCCTGGGCATAGACATGATCACCGTCGCATTAAGTCATGTTGTTATAGCTCTGTTTACACAGAAGAAAATTAGTACCAATAATGGAAACTTCTCTATTTCTCGTTCAAAAGTTATTTAAAGAGAATCGAAACTCCCGAGAATATGGCTGATATATCGGATTATAAGAAAAGTAATATTAATAGCATATTACTTTTCAGTAGAAATGTGCTAAACCTCAAGTTTAATCTACTTTATAGAATTTTTAGTATACTACTTTATACTAATTAAAACTATCCATCACGAAGCATATCTACTTTTTATACTTAAATTTTCAGTAATGCTTGAGATTGAAGAAGGAATTAATTTGTCATTAAATACTTAAAAATTCCATTGTAGGGAACTGGGGAGAATACTGTATAGGGAGATTTAGTCGAGGGTAGATTTCTGGTCCTGTGCTGGTTTGGAGCAGTCAATTTAGCATACCGAAATAATTATAATCACGCGGCAGGAGAGCACTTTCCGCCAATATTCCTCTATTAAACGGTGATTTTTCGCTTTATTTCGTTCTTGCAGTGCATAACTGTATCGCACACACAGTTATAGTTATGGCCCTGCACGTACCAAACTGGCGAGCTGCTCTCATGTACGAATTTATACACTTGGAAGCGACAGATCGGCTCGTTTGTGTGCATACGAGTAGCGTTGTTGTTTGCAGTTTCGACCCTACACCGACACCGAGGTGATAATTACAAGCTCGATCCGCGTTTATCGCGTAATTTGCCACGAGTACAATTTTGAGAGCCGATAACGATTGCTTCTGAATTTGGCCAGGCGTTTATCCGCTTGCAGGACACTATATAGTGATATGCTGACCAATAGTTGGCCGAAAAAATTTCCTAGATTAAAATTTACTTAATGGAGAGTGGCTTCCTAAATCCGAATTAGTGCACAAGGTTTAAATTTAAATTTAGTAACTTGTTACAATGAAATTCGACTGGATAAGATGATTTTTTTGCACCATGTGAAATATTCTAGTTAAACTGACCTGTTGTAAATCAGAGTTGAGGGTTGTAATCATTTAACTGGACATAAATTGATAAACACTGGGAAAATCGCAGAAAAATGTATGAAGTTGTAAAAATTTAATGATGCGAGAAATGGTTGAATTTTGAGTGCAGTTATATACCTCTTGTATTATTTATGTAACAAATATACACACAATACACCCTATATGTAGCATTTGTATACACGTATTTGAAACCAACGGATATGCGAATTCGTGGACAAAGCAATCGGGTGCAGAGAATCACAATAAATCTACAGTTAATGCACGATGCGCCGAGCGTTAGTTATTATATGAGTTAGCCGAGAGCGCAGTCTATTTACGCAGCATCCCAACATGATTCATAATGCACAGCGAGAGATAATGAGCAATTTGTAATGGGTATATGCGAATATAATCCGCGACCTCGCGAGCATAAATGCACTTGAGCTGTTTTATTAAGTTCTTCAATATCAGACGTTTTAAAATTTACATCAAGCCATTAGATAGAAGAAAGGAAAATTGCTGGAAGAAATATTATAATTCTTGTGATGCAAATTATCTGTAGCAATGAAAAATCTAAAATATTTTCCATAAAAAGAGAGACTTGTTGAAGTTGATTTGTTCTCGTCATTTTTTTGCGTGGTTCTTTGTCTACTAAACAGTAAACTAGTTTCATTAGACGCACAACTTTCCTTTATAGTATTTTAAGGGCAAGAGAGTTTATGTCAGCGCTTGCAGAAAGTTTTAAAACACTTTGCAAGCTTCTACCACCATTCCACTATGAAGTAAGTTGTTGAGCTTGCCATTCCGTCCAACGAAAACGAAAGTTCGGAGGTATTAAACTTTCACAAGAAAAACGACTAACTTGTATTTAATAGTGCTGTACTTAATTTTGGTGTAAGTAAAAATTAATGGGAACTCTCTAAATCTGAATTAGTGAAAAGTCGGTCACTAATTTCCTTTAGTGAAAATGTTTACTAATTATTAGTTGTATTTCACTATTTCATTTAAGTAGTTTTTAACTTTTCACCAAAGTTTTAGTCAAAATTAGTTAAACTTCTTGCTTTTTAATTTTTGTATCTTTGGAGATAATTTTAATGTTGATATTTTCTAATATTCTTTTTAATCTTCTGATTAAATTCAATTTTGATTAAAATTAAAGATTTTATCGACTGCAAAAATAGTTTATGATAGTGAATTGTATTTATTAAAGTGAAGACGTCCCGATCTGAGAAATCCGTACGAACACTATATTTTATACAGTTCAAAGGAAAAGTTTCGTTCGAGCAAAAGGTCGAGTAAAAGGCGCTAAAATTCTCAATTACATTAACTCGATTTCACTTGGTTCACGTGTCACAGGATTACGGTAGGGGTTAGTTAAGGTTGTTAAGGGAATCTCTATTGGATTACCGAGATCCAGCTGCCTTTCTCTTCTACAAAACATTCACAAATAATGTTATATCTAATAAAAAATATTTATAAATTCGTTTCCCAATAAGAAACTTAAAACATATAATTGATAATGAGGAACCTAAAAAACAGTTTGAATTATGAATTTAAAAATATTCGATGACTATAAAATTATTATTTTCCATTCTCGATTTTTATCTACCTTATTAAGTGTTTTGAATATTGTCTCAAATCAAATTGGTTGTAAAGAGGATATTTTAAATCATATTTTCAAGTTTTAAACCTTTAAAACATGTTTAAAGGTTTAAAAAGCATATTTAATAATTTCTATTATCTGAGAAACTGGTTCTATATAATGATAAAAATATTAGAGAATGATGAATGTTTTCATTGAATACTTGTTGATATTGTTATTTAGGAACCTGTGTGTTTCATTTACTTTGGTTTATTTGACCCATTTAACTCAATAAACATGACGTATTTAATTTAGTAGTATTTATTTCCTATTCCTTTATAGTATAAAGTCCCAAGTTTCACGAATAATTAAATCAGTAAGTGCGGCTAGTGATACGACTCAGCGCGCGATCCGACGGATTGCAGTAGTTCAGTCCGTCGGATAGGCCTAAACATCCCCTTTGGAGATTTTCGTAATTTCTCAAATGATTTTCCAGAAAATTTGGCTTTTTAGAGAGTACTATCTTTTTTTTCCACTAAGGGACAAAGTTTTATTTCAAACCTAAGTTTCCGCATTAATTCACTTGCGCAAGTAGTTCTTCTCACTATTTACTGATGATGACAAATAACTCTACTCATTACAACAAAAAAAAATGACAAATAATTCTTGACTATTCTTGAAAAACTATAATATCTAGAGTAAAAAAATTGAATTACAAACTTCATCCTGAGTATTCAGAATGAAGTTACAGTATTCAGCCTGATTATCTCGTTATTCAAACTTAGTATCTAGATATTATAGTAATGTTGATTGTTGATTTATGTTAATATTTAGATGGCTATCACATAGATTAATAACCAAGATATTAACATTGAATATCCGTTTTTTCCCCGTATATAAACATAAGAATTTCATTTTCAAGCTAAGTAGAGCTCTATCAACTAATAAAATGATTTTACCAAGAATTATCCGTAACTTTTGGATCTGTTCTCTTTCTACTAGACTGACGGGAACCGGAATTGACATGAATACTGATTACTCACGTTCCATTATCGGCAAGAGCAGGTTGAGGCCAGGCACGCGGTACCGGTTCCTCTTTCAGAATCTGCCTCATGTCCTGCGGAGCAAAAACAAGTGGGGCACGTGGATGATGATGAGGTGGCGGTGGTGGTGGTGCAACGCTGGCCCCATAGAGTTTTCGACCCCAGGGTCCTTCGAGTTCCCCTGGACTTCCGGAACCCGTGGTAGCACCTGCTCCACCTCCGGCGCCGAGTCCTAACCATGGTGACCCCCCAGCCCCCACGATCGTGGAGCTGGGCAGGAGACCGCTCCACTCGTCGGACCGCGTCGTGAGGCCGTAAGGGTAGTTCTCCTGAGGCAACACTCTTCTTTCTTTGCGTTACCACCCTCTAAGACGACCACTTCAAGGTCGCACGATATATTCAAGCATCAGTTCAAGTTGCAAATTTGCAAAAAAGCTTCTCAGCTGTGAACTGAAGTTTCAAGTTCTCTCACTAAGTTCTGATTACGCATCAGCTTCGAATCAGCACACGATCACTCACTATCACTGATATCACGAGTCACTTTGTTCAAAACTTTCACTCTAAAGTTTAGCGTCACGTGCTTCTCACTATTCACCTTCACAACTGACCTCTCTTTAACACATTTTTCGTATCAACTTCGCGATTAATTCTCAATTCCAGGATTGAGAATCGACATAGGATTGAATCATAGGATTGGATTCATAGCTCTTCCTTCAATTCCACTAGGACTTCTTCAGACGGGACTTTACACAGAAGTGTCGTTAGGATCAGACTGAATGTCGGGAGGAAATTGTTATAATCCTTTGCGGGATGATGATGCCTCGGTTTGTCGAACCATGGAAGAGGTGGAGGGTGAGGTCAAGGCGGTCAGAACGGTGAGACAGAGGAGAGTTCTTGGAGGTCCCCAGCCGCGCGTTGCTTCCCGTTACGGCGCCGCTTGTCGAATGTGTCACGGCCAGTCGAGCCAGCGTGGCTCGAGTCCCATGGGGTGGTGGCGTGGCCCAATAGGCGTGGCAATGCGTTCTGTGCTTCGGCGCGACCGCGAACAAGTTCCAACAGCTCGCCCACTCACCAATCCCTTCGAAACTGCTCCACCAATCAATGACCTTCAAACGCCCGCTAACACGCCCGCTTCATGGTCTAAAAGTACGTGGCGCCACTACGGAGGAACAAGGAGTCTCTCATTCCGGCTCGGGCCGTCCTGCGATAACGCTTGGATCTCGTCGATCTCGTCCTCGAAATTTTCAAAACATCGAATTTTTAGAAAATATTTTTCCTTTGGGGAAAATTTCATTGTAGGGGATGAAATCATGATCAGAGGCAATGATTGGCCTGTTTTGGAACCCTAAAGAAAATTTCTGATACGAATTCACTGTGGCATTAAATATTATTTTCGAAATATAATTTTCAGTCATCCTTAATCAGTTTGAAGTCAATGATGAATTTTTGACTTTTCACGAGGGGTTGCCAACACGACCAAGCGGGTGTACACCTACTTTTGACTTCAAGATATTTCAGGATATTTCAAGAACTTCAGAAGATTTCACTGACTTCAAGAGATTTCAAGAAAATTCAAATGAATTCAAGTGACTTCAAGTGATCTAAATGACTTCAGAAGATTTCACTTCAGGAGATTTCAAGAAAATTAAAATGAGTTCACGCGACTTCAATTGAATCCAATTGATTTCACGTGACTTCAAATGACTTCAGATATTTCAGGAGATTTCAGTGCAAGTGTGCACCTGATTTCACGAGTTGTCAACCCCTTGTTTTTTCATCACGGAGAAAAATGGATATTCAAACTTAATATCTAGATAGTTAAAAAATTTAATTACAAATATATTCATCCTAAATATCCAGATATTAATCCTATTGTATATCTTAGAGTTGGCCAGGTCACCTATACTCAATATCTTAGATAGTTAGTCACCTATTTGAGTATCTAAGATATTGAGGCTGAATATCCAGATACTTAAACTGGATATCTTTAGATGGCTTTCACATATAGTTCAATATTCAAGATATTAAGCTTGAATATCCATTTTTCTCCGTGATTCTGTTCACTGAAATTCCCGTCGTATTTAGAGAGCTTATAGGTGAAAATTTCTGTGGAGAAAATATAGAACAGGGAAAATTTTGATAAGAATCTTTTTAAATTTGAATCAGTAAAACATTTGACTGTTATTGTGTTAGAGAATAAGGTTTTGCTCAACTTCAGCGGCAGGCAATTCCGTCGATTCAGATTTAGAGAGTAATGGTTGCAGATTGAATTCTTTCGCGAAGTATTCATCTGAAGGCGAGAAACTTAATAGCAGGTTTGCCACGTATTGCAAAGAAAATACCTTATTCTGAATCCAAACTGGTACAAGTACTTAACCTGTCCCAGTTTTTGTCAAGAGGTAGCCAGATACCAAGAAATCCGTGATCTCTCCCACTGGACTCCATCAACTTCGGTCAGATCGTCTAAATAAGCGCAGATGCTTTTTTCTGAAATTCTCGGTAATTTTAATTTGACTTGATTTTACTTTGTATTGAGAATATCGCGAAAAACTGGATATTAAAGACTTTAACGCGAAATATTGAGTAATATTTTCAATTTCTGATATAAAATCACCAAAGATATAAGTAATCGATTTAAAAGTTCATATGTAATGCGAAATATATGCGGAAGAGTATAACTTTTATATTATTATCTCATAAAGTATAGCATGAGAATTAAATGATGGATAGGAGTTTTTGGTACGTGGATGTTCTTTTGTCGTTCTGGGACTAAGCAACCCCCAACACGGGGTGGCACTCGCCCTCATTACATACTGTGTGTTATATCTTAAGATACCTCATAAACACGCATACTCCTCGCCGTATATATTTATGATACTCTATATTCCTTATTTATATATTGATCATACGTAGCCGTGTTTCATAAACTTAAGTATAAAAACAAAACACATTTCTACATAAGATTCCCTTCAATTGAAACATTGAAAGCAACATAAATTAACTCATTTCCACCTGTAGAAAGCTTTGCATTTCAACGATGTAATAAAGTTTCGTTGCACTTCCTCACTATCAATTTCTTTTCTTATCTACGGAAAATTTAGTAGCACTTACAACGAGGACATTTGCGAGCAACAAAATTAGTTTCCATAATGATGGTTCATTCTTAAAAAATCTAATTTGCAATAAAAATGCTAAGAGACTGAATTCAGAATAATAAATCTTCCGGTTCGAGAACCGCCAGACCCGAAAAAGTAATTATAGAATTTGTTTGAATAAATTTATGGGAACTGTAGCAATCGTGAATTTAGTAGGACTGGAAAAAGTGTGCGACAGAGATTCTCACTTTCCCGGTTTTAAAGTCACATGAAGCATTTCAGTTTTGCTCTAAAGCCACCCTACGAATTTGCGAGCTCTTTTTAAGATTGCAAAATTGGGAACCTCTGCCACGAGGGTACGAGAGGTCTATCAAGTAGAGATAATGCGTTCTGTGCCGGGTAATTTGACCTTCCCTTCTTTTCTCCTCCACTGCTCGAGATCCGCTTCTTCGACCACTTTGTGTCCCAAACATTCAAAAACTCGGGAACTCAATTTTATTCACACGATTTTCTCTCATTTGTTATCATGATCTCGAAATCTACGAACGATTACTTTTACTACGGAAAAGTTTCATGCATTCAACGATCTAAACTTTAGGGAATGGAAAATTGTATGTAAAGCTGCTGAAGGGAATGTTTAGGTCGCAAACATCCTCTATTCATCCGAATTTAGAGAGCTTCATAAACGTTCCTTAAATATGCCTGTAATCCAATCTGAAGTATTGTGCACCTAAATGTCCCAATGATGTCAAATGAACATCACCGCTCCAACCAAATCCAATTACCGTGTAGAAGGGCACATCTCAATGTTGTTACCGTTTGATGCACCCTGCTCTGGTGACCATATAGAACTTTGCTAAGCCTATTACGACTATGATAATATTCTCAGTCTGATCTTCCTGTTTGCACTACTGTCGACTGACTTGCCCTTTCGCCTAAATACCACAAGCTGTGGATGAAACTGTCAGCTAAATGATAACACTGTATTTTTCCTAGACCATCTGCTGTTATATATTTTGCAATTTCGTACATGGAAAAAATGAGTTATCGAAGTTTTCCTTGACATCGACTTTTGGATAGAATGAAGTTTCACAACATTTCACACTGAAAAAAAAATGTTTAGCTGTCCCAGTTAGACGTTTAGCTAGATTTCGTTTTCTAAGAAAATATAGCTGTATTACCTAAATTTCTAGCTGAGTTACCTAAATTTGTAGCTGTTTTAGCTAAATTTTTCCATCTAGAAATTATTTAGGTAAATTAACTAGATTATTTTTGAATGGTAAAATTTTAAATAAATTTAAATAATTAAATTAATTAAATTATAAATGATCACTATTTTAAATGGTAAATTCAGCTATTTTCTTTTTTCCATGCATTCTGTAAAATCCGATATACTTTTCAAAGAAGAATTCTAAAACAGTTTTCGAAATTTTTTTCCGTGTAATGTCCTTATAATTAGAAGGTGGCAACTCTCAAGAGTCTAAACTGAAATTTATTTAATTTTGAAACTTCTGAAGAGAACTTGATCGAACCTTGTAAAGTTAGATGCTTTAGGTCTTGCGGTTCACCTTCTGCTTCGGAATATGATTTTTCGTGATCCAAAGAAGGTGGATATAAAATATAAATAGTTATATGTATAGTAAACCGCACTTGCCTCAGTGTCACTCTACACACGTAGGTAAATCCAGTAGCTATGTCAATATAGGATATATAGTTTACCGACGTATTGGTGCTATGGATCGAGGTACCCCAAGGGGAGACCTGACATATGTGATGCTTATGGGGTAGCATCCCCGTACCCCTGCACGTATTCAGAACATGTGCGGAGAATAGAAGTGTCTAGAATTCTATAAACCAAGTTTGTTTGCACTTGCGCGTACGAGTTGTGAAGAGGCTGCTTGATTATTTTCATTTTCAGTGTTGGTGTGCCTTGCCTTAATGGTCCACGGAATCAACACACTGAACGCAAATCATCACACTTGAAATCTACTGTTCAAAAATACCAGAGGGATTTCCCATCTAGAACTTCTATTTGAGAAAATGACTGTTATTCACTTTAAACAAATATAATCTGCTGAATTGGATTATTTTCTATACAGGAAAAGAAAGCACAATTTTAAATGTAGATCTTTGGTAAGATATACATTAAGAAAAGAAAAATATACAGAAAGTTGTATAGACAAATACTGTACTGAAAATTCACCTGTCCGTGAAACTTGAGATGATTTTTCTATGAAAATGGACGTGAGCACGCATAGTGCGCTTTTTATGGTCTTTATATACTTGTGGTTATGGTTTAGCATTTGGCATGACAATACGGCTGATCAGCGCATCGGTGAGCTCGATTATAATGATAATGGCGTTGGCCTTGTTACGTACGGGGAAAGGATGAGGCGCGTCCCCCCATCGAGGGTGCAAATTTTTTCAAGCGAATATTTTCCCTGCTAGTATACAGATGTAGCGATCATTTATTAACATACTCATTCAACTTGCGCGCCTTTTCAAAAAGAATGGACAACAGGTTGCTAGTCTCTCAACATGATTAGACTCCCTATTTTGTTTGAAAAAAATGGTAAAAATATAATTGTAAATTATTTTTCATCTTTTTAGACGAGAGTCCGTCCATCAGTCATCATACCCTGACTATAGTAATCTAATACTAATCCAAGAAAGTAATGTAGATTCAGAATTCAGAAATAATCATTGGATTATCTATATATATTTATCTCTGACGAGAAGGTTCACTCAAGAGGGGATAGGGGATCATCAATACCTACCCTCGAACGGGAGGTACATCGAAGGAAAAATGAGCTTATACATATCTTGTGGATAAAAAAATAACGTCGTTTGTATAATAAGAATTCGTAACTGTGATGCTTACCACTTTGGGAAACTGGCTCATGATTTATTCCACAGCATCACAAGGACCTACGTGTCCATGGATGATACCCTACAGGGAATGGGGACGCGTCTGTTTCCATAAACCAAATTATTTTTATATCCCAGGATCTGCGTTCCTGTGAATTAATGATAAGTCGAGATGGTCACTTTATGCTTACCTCTATTCCTGACCACTCCTATTTGATAAATGTTATTACAAACGAGGTCGGTTATACTTAGCCCTATTACTAACTTGTTTTCCTTTTGATCGCACCCGAATTGGAATTAATATATAATGAAATCGCTATATCATGAGAGTACACACACCAATAAACATTTTAGATGATTCTCCGAGTTTGAGTTACTTGAATAAGAAAAGAGTGCTATTTTTTCTCTGTTTTATTCCGTTAATCACTGCTACGTCAGAGCCGTCTCTATATTTTGTTATATAACATTTCCTTGAGGTGAATGTCGCGTAACCAACGATTTACCAGCTGACGTCACAAGTTGGTTCTCATAAGTTTATGCAAAGAGGGTTGGCAGGACATCGGGTGGCTGTTCGGATGGCGAGAGCATTACGTAGTATAGAAGCTAGAGGTGGAGGAACAAGATGGCGTCCTCCCGAGAGAATTCTCGAACGAGGCCGCAATCCAGCGGATACACGTCCTGTCGACGACGTAGGAAACTACCCTCTCCCCCTTCCTCCCTCTTCCTATCTATCTGTTCTTCCTCTCCGTCAAATCATCTCCTCTCTTTCTATTCTCTAAATCTTTCCATCTTCATTCCTCTCTCTAGCAAAGCTTCTTCTTCGTCTTTTCCGTGCGTGGTTTGGCCATGTTTGGCATTGGTCCCTCGTGTGTTTCGCAAACTGTCCTGTACATGTGGCGTTTACATCGACAAAACTTATACAAAGCGATGAGAATGCATAGAAACCAAAATGGTCGATCAGCACGCGAAGTATCGGACACAAGTCTAGAACTAGCTCCGGGCACCTGTCTGAGGGTATTACCAGATAGCCCTCTTAATCTGGTTAAGTCCTCAGTAGCTGCCACGCTCTACTCTTCACTCTTTATTGTCGATAATAATAGCTTGAAAACATTTGAAAGAGTTTTCTTCATGATTCATTTGAGCATAAGGAATTGGATGTTAACAAATCATGTTGGATAATTGAATTTAAGTATATTGTATGAGAACCGACTGAGTATTATTTTAATGTATATAAGATAACGTCCCATTTTTTTGGGAGTGAAATAGTCTTTTCTGAGTGTTCTTGGAATTCTTGGAAGCAAAAGTCATGTGTACCTTCTTACAGCCCTCAAGGGTGCTCTATTGCGACATTTCGCTATACCTCGCACCCTTCGACCTCGAATCATCCCATCTACTTTTCTCAGGGCAATTTTTCGACCTGGATGCATCGTTAGACTTCGACTAACTGGTCGATTCACTCGTATCCACTTCCAAAACGATTGGTTAACGAGTAGAATCGCAGACAAGCCCAACCCTCATAGAATTACTGATCCGATATATCTGAATTCTTTTTTATGCCACGAGATCACGAGATTTAAGTAAAATATAGATCAGAAGCGTAATTCAAAAAATTACTCCGGAAATCTATATTGCTTTTGTGATTATTACGGTATCGAGATATATAAACACATATCATGCTCTCTCAATCTGAATTAGTAAGAAGTTACTAATGGAATAGTGCCGATTCGTTTACTAATTTAATTTAGTACATGAAAAAAAGAAAAAGGCTGAATTTATCATTTAAAATAGTTAACATACATTTTTCCTAGAATTTAATAACTTTTACTATTTCAAATTGTAACTTTTGCAATGAAAAAACAGGGTTTGCAATTTTCTTAGCAAAAATTACAATTTTAAATAGTAAAACTTACTAAATTCCTGGGAAAATACGTTCAGAGTGCATGTTCACTATTTTAAATGGTAAATTCAGCCATTTTATTTTTTCCGTGTAAGCATTTTTACTATCAATTAGTTAAAAACTACTAATTTGCAGTAATAAACTACTAATTCATTCAGTAAGGCTCACGAATTGATTTAGTAACCCTTACTGAATGAATTAGTTGTTTTTTACTGTGAATTAGTAGTTTTTAATTAATTGATAGTAAAAATGCTTACTAAAGTAAATTAGTAAACGAATCGGCACTAATTCATTAGTAATTTCTTACTAATTCAGATTGAGAGAGTGGAGAGACCCTTTGTGTTTATTAATTTCTACGAATAATTTGTTGTTTCTTTTTTCTTCTGCTTACAACGATATTTTTACATTTAAAAAGCTATATTTAAATCTATATTTAAAGCTATATTTTCAGAAAATATCTCTACTGCTGATTAAAATGATTAATAATGCCAGATTCCGCACTGCTGATTCTCGCTTGTAGCATTATAACCAATATGCATAACACTAAATTATATTAAATTACGGTATTTAATGAATCTCCCATTTCGTGTTGTATAATGCAGACAATTACTTTTCATTTATGCATTTGTGTTTCATTAAGCATTTATATTTTATTCAAGGAAAGCAAATTGCTACGTTGAAAAAAGATATTTTCCGAAATAATTGTCGCTACTAGAATCTGTGTTATTTGTTTAATTTTCAATATAAAAGCCAATCTTATTGCCTCTTGCGACAATAAATGCACTTGTTTTATGACTTTATTTCGGTAATGTTATTAAGACACGTGTCAGGCATATCGAAATTTTCTATAATTACTAGTGTGATATTTCAACATCCCTCACCCTGTTCACAGCTTCTTGGTTCTTGGTGCGAAAATGTCCGAGCAATATTAGCTTCAGCGGGATGTGTGTATTTCTCACATTAACTTGTTTACAAAGCGTAGGTGAGGGTAGGTTCCGGCCACGAGCGCGACACATTGCGTGCAATATCCTCTGTTTACATCACAACTGGCTTAATTTGGGCGCTAGAGGCCCTATGTTTTCTCTATAAATCCAAAATCCGAGTTATCGTGTATTGAACTGAAATTTCAGACGCCTCTTTCGACGATTTTTTGTCTTTAATTTTTTTATCTCGAAAATAATGAACAACACATTCTTATCAACAACCTAATTGGGTTTGTGGAAATTGCGCGCATTGTGTAAATGTGCCGAATTTGAATACAATCTTCAGATTATTTTCGTTGTATGAAATTTATTGTGATTTTCAGAAATTTTAAAGGATTTATTTAGATTGCATGGGATTTTAAGTAACTTTGAGGGATTTTATCATATTTTATAGGATATTAGGTCATTTTAAGAACTTTTAAGGGCATTCAAGGAATTTTACGAAATGTCATTGGATTTTCAGGAATTTAATGAGATTTCATGGAATTTTGAGTACTTTTAAAAGATTTTACGAAATTTAAAGGAATTTTATGAAAATTATTGAGGGTCCTGAAATTAGACAAGGAATTACCCGTGTAGAAATTTTCAATCCTGGCCCAGACCGGTGATGAAACG